>PVIY010002210.1:0-81519 GCA_004026745.1 Myrmecophaga tridactyla | reverse complement strand
CCTGGAGGGGTTGGGGTGCAGAGTGTACTGTAAGAGGAGCTAGACCGCTCTCTGCCCCACGGGAAAGGAGCAAGTCTGGTGGTGGCCAGGTGGCCCTGGCCAGGTGCTCTGCCCCATGGGGTCTGGTGGGCCCCAACTGAGCTGTGCTCAACTCCTCCCACCCTGGGCTGCCCAGGAGGCTGGTGAGAAGAAGGAGATTGCCAGGACCCAGAGGCAAACCCAGAGGGACCACCCTTCACACTCTTGAGCTCCGCCCACCCCCCACCCCATGGGATGCAAGGACCTGGTGGTGCAGCCGATGTTTCAAGAGTAGATATTGACATATCCAGTGACCCAGATTTGCACAGAACATTTTGGGTTCTAAAATGCACTATGTGATGTTTACAGGTGATCAAATAATAAAGAGAAAGTCCTGGGGACCCCTCGGATCCCCAGAAATAAATAAATAACCCTGCCTTACTTCCTCTTTGAATGCCCTCTAGAGTTTCCTCTTGTATCTTTTGAAATTTTAAATCCCCAACAGCCAATCAAGCCCTAATTCACTACCTTTGACTCCATACAAACTAAAGCCCACCTACCCTAAACCCACCCTATGGGAGGGACAGACTCCTGTCAAATTGATAAGAATCAAACTAACTTCCTTTTTTATGTCCATAAGGAATCATTTGCCATTCCTAAAACTCCAAAGCTACTTCTGTTCTTGCAAGTGCTCTGGCTTCCTCTGCTGTAGCAAAACTTTGGGGTCCAAATAAAATGCCAGTCATTGTCTGCAAACTTGACTCTGATGTGTCTTCCCACCCTGGTTTGAGGCTCACGGTGGGGCCTCAGGGACAGAAACCCATGGGGTCTTTTGAAGAAAATGCGTCTCCAGTGGGTGTCCCCCTGTGAGTGGAGTCAGTGGAGGAATTTTGCCATGTGGGTGATAGGAGTCACTCACTGAGGAAGGTGCGATTGTGCAGTCAGGAGATGAGCCGTTGGAGATTGTTCTAGGTTATAGTACATGGTGTGCACCTGGGCGGTTGGAACACCTAAGGTCTCCAGGCAGTCTCACAGGGTACGGGGATGCCTGGGGTTTCCCTGGGTAGAGATAACTGGTCAGGACCCCCTCAAAGTGGAGGCATGCTGGGGGTGAGCCCAGTGACAGAGGGAAGATGCCTGGCTTCTGGAAGCTTGGGGCAACCCACGGATCTCACCAGCTGCCTGGGGTCCTGACCGATAGTCACGAGGCCACTGGAGGTAGAGGTGAGATTCCTTTAAATTATAAAGGTAATTTGTAGAGTCCCCCTGACCCTCCACCAGAATGGAGCCTGAGGGCCTGTCCTGGAGGTCAGGTCCTCAAGGGATAGAGAACAGAAGCAGAGGGCCAGTATCTGGAGAGACAGGTAGGTGTGCAGGTCCCAGGAATCTGGTCCTGTGCTCTCAGGTAAGGGGCTGCACTTCTCATTGGGCTTGCATTTGCATTTGTCACTCAGGGCAAAGGATCCCTGCATAGATCATCCCACCCAGCTGGACACCTTCCCAGTCATAGTAGAAAGGACTGTCTTTAATCAACCAGGTTTCCAAAGGCAGGCAGTCCTGCCAGCAAGAGGAGAAGTCCCCAGTTTACTGCTTTCATTGCCATGGGCAGGACAGGGCAGGGACAGAGAGAACCCAGCTCAGAGAGCAGTTCTCAGGAGGCTGCTTGTCTGCCATGAACAAGTATTTTAAAACAGGTGTATAAATAAATTGAAAGATTTAAGGGAAAATGTAACATAACAAGTTAACCAAAGAGGAATCACAATGCAGCAATTGAAATTATTAAGCTAAAATGGAGAGTCTAGAATGGAAAAGTAGAATACCCAATATAAAAATTCAATACATGAATTTTACTAATGATTGGAGTCTATAGAAAGAAAGGAAAATTAAGTAAAGAGCAAACATAAGAAATTATCCAATCTAAAGTACCAAGGATATGATATTTTAAAAAAGAAAAGAAATGCAATCACCTATGTGATGAAATCAGTCTGTTATATATGTACTTGTTGTCTCAGAGAGAATAGTAGAAAGAAGAAATGCTGGCTGAATTTTTTTCAGTTGGTAAAAATCATCGACACAAATTTGAGAATAAGAAAAATGCAAAGAAAACTACAATTAGGCATATCATAATCAAACTGCTGGAAATCAAAGATCAATAGCCAGAGATAAAGATACTTTGTATCTAGGGGAAACAATGATTTAAATGATGGCTTTTACTGCTCAACAACAGCAGCAAAACACAAGTCCAGAGAATAAGAAAATCACATCTGTAAATTATTTTAAGGGAAAAAACGATGAACCAGAATCCTTTTATTCTCTTTTTAGCAAAAAACTATCTTTCAAAATGAAGGCAAAATAAAAGCGTTTTCATATTCAAAAAAAAGAAAGAAAAACCCTGAGAGATTCCAAAGTCAATAAAGCTGCACTATAAGACGTGTCAAAGGAATTCTTTAGACTGAAGAAAAATGATATCAAAGAGGAATTTGGAAAGAAGGAATTGTAAACATCTGAAATGTAGATATATGGGTAAATACAAAATATTTAATGGAAATTTACATGAAGTTTGGGGATTCACTTTTGTGACTTCCTGTTCTTTTTTCCTCAGGGTCAACAGTGTTGGTCACACAGCTTTGCCTCCTCTGCCCAGTAAACCTCTGGCTGTTTGCCTGGTCTCTGTTTCCCCAGGCAAGAAATTGAGAAATGCCCTGAAGGATTAAGCAAAGATGAATGTGTGATTGCCTTTTCCCATGTACTGAATGTGCTGGTTTCTCTCCAAGACTTTCAGAGATTCGTTTGTTGTTATTTACTTTTGTCAAAGTTCTATTATTATTGCCAGCAGTTGGTTGTTTTCTTATACACTACTTTATCATGACTAAGATAATATGTCAGTTAAGCAATCTTTAAGGAATAAATGAAGTTAAAGAAGTTCATTCTGAATATTAAGATTTATCATAAATTATAGCCATTAAAACCATAGGGCTTTGGTGTAAAGAAAGAAAAATTAAAAATATACAAATGGGATAGAATAAAGTCCAAAACAGATGTGCACACATGGTCACTAGATTTCAAACAAAGATGGCATTGCTGAATTAATGCAAGGGCAACTGGAAATCTATATAGAAAAAAATTTCTATCCCTACCACACATTATATGCAAAAATCAATTTCAGATGAATTGTAGAACTAAATGTAAATGGCAAAATAAAAAATCTTCTAGAACTTAACATAGGAGAATATCTTCATAGCCTTGTTGTAGGCAATGACTTCTTAAACACAACACAAAAGCATTAAAGATAAAGAAAAATATTTTAAAATGAAGCTACATTAAAATGAAAAGATTCTGCTCATCAAATGGCACCAATAAACGTGAAAAGGCCAGCTACAGAATATAAAGATTGCTTTTGTTTTTGTTTCTATTTGCTACAGTTTTGAATGAACAGAGATGGCATTAAATGCTCTTCAGAAATGACAAAACTTAAAAATAATCACAAAACCAAGGGCTGGCAAGATGTATAGCAACTGGAACTTCCATACATTTCTGATAGGAGGGAAAATTGATAATATTACTCTGGGTAAGTATCTGGCAGAATATATTAAAGCTACATAAACATAACTTAAAACTCACCAATTCCACTGCTAATATATTCTTGACAAAAAAAGCATACGTTTGTTTAGAAAATATATGTCCAGAGTAGTGTTGTTTAAAGTAGCTAAAAAAACAAAGGCAAACAACCCCAAAATACATCAACAGTAGTAGAGAGATAAATAAATTGAGATTTATTCATAAAAAGGAATACCATGTGTTTGTTATTAACCAAAAAATAACATCACACACTATAACATGGATGAAACTCTTTAATGTGACATTGAGTGAAAGGTAACAGATACAATTAAACATGTGCACATGCTTATTTATATAAATATAAGTGAAGCTAGACACAGCCCAAAATATTCAGTGATGCTAAAAGTTGAAATAGTGATTATTTAAGGGAAAGGAAGGAGCACAAAAGAGATTTTAAAGTTTGAATTTTCTTGACCTGGATGAAGGTTACATGGAAGTGTTTAACATATGAAAATTCTTTAAGATGTAACTTATCATTTGTACTTATTTGTGTATGCATATCATGCTCTGATGCAAGCTGCAGCTTATTAAAAAGTAGATTAATAGAACTGAAGGCATAGGTACAATAATGAATTGGCATGAGAGGGCAACTACAGCTGAGCCACAAAGACATTTATTAAGAAATTGAATTTTTTTTGCACATGTCCAATATATAAAGTGATTGATAGTGTTTCTTCTCTTGTGGAAACTGAGGTGGGCACTCAGAAACACACCAGCCTACCTCTCCTTAGTGCGTCTTGACCTGAAGACATAAAGGACCCCTGAGCTTCTCTCAAGGAATCCTTAGTTTCCCAGGAAGATCTTTGCAAAAACCCTCAACTAAATTATGCTAGTCCAGTCCTTTACTGATAGCTTTCTTTGAGCTTAAAGACAGAAGTCTCTGACAAAGCACAAACTGTCTCTTACCCAAACTATTTAATTTTTAATTATTTGGCAGATAAAGTATATTTTGGGCATTTTTCTCCAGATGTTTGTTTACTGTTCTCTGATGGTGATGTAGGCTGATTGGCTTGGCTCTTAGGTGACACAACAATAGCTGATATTTATTGAGACTTTCTTTACGACAGGCAGTGTTCCGGTTGCTATTTAATCAATTAATCTTCACCGTGGCCTTATGAAGTAGATAACACCATAATCCTCACTCTCAAGTTAGGAAACAGAGGCCCAGAGATTAACTTGCCTAATGTCACAGAACTAGAAAGTGGCCCAGCCAATTTCCAAAGGAAACACTTGGTCTCTTTCTCTATAAACCAGATCTTTAAATTTCTCCCCAATCCTGAAGCACAATCCCCCATTGGCCCACAGGAAACCACACACACACACTGCCTCTCTGGGAGTGATAATATCATCAGGTATGTCCTTTGCAGATGATGACATGACATCCCAGTGGAGAATAACTCCCCTGATGGTAAAGTAATTATAATCGTAAATGCAAGTGAGTGCTTAAAAAGAACATCAGATGGAGACTTCAGACAATGACATGGCTATATGTATCACCAAAATATATAACATATTATTTTGTGTTAAAAAAATGTACTTCAAATGTTGTATAGTTAATGTATTTCTCCGAAATTTGCTTTTATTCACTCAACATCAGGTTTCTGAAATTTGTCCATGCTGAGACATTGGCTCTCTCAGTCATTCACTTTAACTGCTGTACAAAATTTCTCTGAGTGATTGAATATTCCACAATCTATTTACCTATTCCTTTTGTAAATGGGCATTTAAAGCTGCTTCCAATTTTCTACTATTATTATCGATAATGCTCCAATGAACATCCTGAAGTCTCTTACCTTGTACACATGTTAGGTCAGGGGTCAGCGAACTGTTTTTCTGAAGGGCATATAGTGAATATTTTTGCCTTCGTGGGGCATGGAAATCTGAAAAAGTACTTTTAACCTGAGTAGAAAAGAACTCCTTCAAATCAATAACTTTTTTTTTTGAGCAAAATGCTTAACAGGCAGTTCACAAAAGAACATACTCCAATGATCCATAAGCATATGAAAAGGAGCCTGACATCATTAGTCACCAGGGAAAAGCAAATTAGAATCATGAGATATTAATGCACACTTGCCAGATGACTAAATTTTAAAGACCAATACCAACCAGTAGCAAGGATTTGGAGCATTCCTCTATATTTCTGGTGGGAGAGTAAACTGGCACAGCCATGAGCAAACTGACAGGTTCTGATAAAAGTTAACGTATGCCTATCCTGCGACCTTTTAATTCTCCTCCTAAGAATACACTGGAAACAAGTTCAGTGTTCATTAAAAGTAGAATGGATAAATAAAAGGTAGTAATTCATACCATGGAATATAACTTAGCAATATAAAACAAGGAACCATTGCTATGTGCCACAACACGTGAATCTCAGACATTGCTGAGCAAAAGTATCCAGATACTGTATTCTGTATGATTTCATTTGTATGAAGTCCAAGAACAGACAAACCTATGCTACAGTAATAGAAATTAGAAGATCCATTACCTCGTTGTGTGTGTGTGTATGTGTGCATGTACGTGAAAGAGGGAGATATTAATGAGGTAGGGACATGAGGGGGCCACCTCAAAATCTAGAATTGTCTTTTGTCTTGAATCCTATATATATGTATATATATGTATGTGTGAAAGTTTATAAAGCTCTATCTTGAGGCTATATTTCAATTTTAAAATAAAGATGATCTCAGCTGTGTATGACATTTTGTACTTCCATATGAATTCTAGAATCATTTTTCAATTTTCACAAATCCTGCCCCCATTTTGATTGGGATTACATTCAATGCATAGATCAATTTGGGCAGAATTTTCATCTTTACATACTTTCAATCTAGGGGCAGCGTGTTTAAGGTTGTGGTAGAGTACTGATCAACTGGGGAAAGTTGTCATTGTTAGTTCTATGAGATGAGAAGACGTACAGAAAAGTCTGCCATTATGTAACAGTGCACATACCCTTGTTCCAAAGCACTTAGGTAACAACAAGAAAAAATTTTAAATCAAATGAAGCAAAACCTTCAATGATTTAAACACTATATATTTTTTTCCCTAGAAAATGGTTAAAGACCAATTTCTCCATCAGAGAAGCAAGAAGGCCAAAGCCAGATCTTTAAATTTCTCCCCAATCCTGCAGCAGAATCACTCATCAACCCATTCTTTTTCACCTGACACCCCTCATTTTAAATGCCTGCCAAAATATCCTCCTTAGCTATTATGGCAAGAAAAATCACCAAATTAGGAGAATAAAGAAAGAATAAGACCATTGTCCGCACAGGAATCTTCTAGGCTGGCCCTGCCATTTTCCCCAGAAGGGGGTGTTGATTTGAATTGACAGCCTGCTGGTGTCTCAAGTTCTATTCTAATTCCAAGTGACCTCAGGGGAGATTTTACATCTCACCAGCCTTCCTCAGTGGGAAGGCTGGTTGTATGGGAGCTCTTGTGTTAGAGTTTGTATGTGTGTGTGCACATCTAATCAGGGCTAATCAGCTATATACTTCCTGAAACTCAACTGTTTTTCCTGGGATATCACCTTAATTTGATTTATTTTGTTTTTGGTTGTGTTAGTTGAATTCAGTAGTTCTGATATAAATATATAAACATAGATAGATGGCAGATGAATTGGAGAGAGAAAGAGAGATGTGGCCTTATAATAAAGCACATTTTTCTTTCTACTTTGACCAAGTACAGAGGCCAATTTGAGAACCCTTTGACCAATAATCAGTAATTTCTATTTCTTTTTTAAGTTCTTGCACCTGAACATCCGTAATGACAGATATGAAAAATTACAATAAGGACATGTCAGAAAATAAACTAAACTCATTGATTTTCCTTACAAAACTCAAACTAAGATAGAAGTTTTGAATTGTATTTTTGTTTAGATCAAAAGCCTATGGATTTCTCTTCTCATCCAAACCCCGCTCCCTCCACCCCACTCCCATCTCCTTCCCTATGTCTCTCCAGCACCACTGATCACATGCGATGATCTAGTTTTGGAAATGCGGCAACTGTAACTCTCACTTGCACTAGTAAAACACAGCCCATTAACCTTGAAGGTAAAAACAGAGAAGGATGAAGAGACACTATTTTACCCTATTGGCATAAAGTAAAATGTTAATGTAAAGAACCCATAGCAAAGTGTTGAATGCAAATTGGGGTAAACCAGAAGCACAGAATCTCTGCCTTGCTGTTGCCTCTATCTGGAAGGTAATTTTCCAAGATCTTTGAGTGGTTTTTCCTTCTCATTAAGGACGCAGCTCAAATGTCATCTGCTGAGAGTAGCCATTTTTAACTCTCCTATCTGATAAAGTGTCCTAAACTCCCTTTTCCCCATTACCTTGTTTAGTTTTTATAACACTTATGATCTTTATTTATTGTTCTCTTGTTAATTGGCTGCCTTTCCCATTAGCCTATAAGCTCTGTGAGAGCTGAGAATTTGTCTTCCTGGTTCAATGCAATATTTTCCTAGAATAAGGCTTGTATTCAATAAGCTCTCAATGAATACCTGGTCAATGAATTAATGAATACATGATATGCTCATTTTCCCTTTCTAAAGAAAAGGGTTGCATAGAAGTTAAATGGTGATTAATTACAAACCAGGCCCAAGATAAATGTCTCATCAAAGTACTCGTAGTTTATCAATGTTTATTGAGCACTTGAATTTTCAGATCTCAGCATATTAATCTCCGTGATAATTTATGTGTGAAGGTATCTATACAAGCGTGGATAATAAGCAAAAAGAATACACAATAATAGAAAACAAAGTTTTACAAAGAAGGAAAACTCTATGTGGCCACTGGCTCAAAGCTGAATGCATAAGTAATTGAATTAGAATCAAGTTACCCTTTTCTTTAGGAATTTGCAGATTGAAGCACACTAACTCTATCTACATTGTAAACCCATGAAACTCAGCAATTATAAATTAATTAAATATGAACTGTAGCAATAAAAATTAATATCTCAATTCCCTCATAAGGCAACTGTGGAAAACAAATCAGGCAACAATACAGAACAATAGGATTGTTTATTTCAGTACATGTTCCATTTTTGTTAAACTTTGTTACACGATTTGATTTTGAATTCTCATTGAAATGAAAACCTTCAAAAACAAGTGGCATTCTCATAGCCATAAAGTTAAAATGTGAATTGTTTAACAAAGAGCCTTTCATGACTGATCATTCTGTTACAAAACATGTTCTAAATGATTATATAATTCAAATATATATATATATATATAAGATGAAAAGAGTTTTGATCAAATCATGGTTGTAAGATCACTTTTCCAAAACATTATCTTTCTTTTTTGCTTCTAATTTTAAATGTCAAATCTGCTGTAAGGCAGAAATTTTTTTGTAGTAGCTGCAAGGCAATAAAAATCAGTCATAGAGTCACAAATAGCATTCCTGGCTAAAGTTAAGATGGAACAAAGCCCTCTGAATTTATTTGGCAGTATTTTAATAGAAGAATAGCATGCAAAAACTATGTTTTTGATGTATAAATCTTTTCTTGGTCTTGTCATTTAGGAAAATCATTGTTTTATGTTAAACCTCAGTGATAAAGAGATGTATGATTCATTTCAACATTTGTACTCAAAAATGAAAATTAGATAAAAATATAAGGAATTTCAGATTCAGGATTTGTTTTCCTATGGGAGGTTGACATATGTGGGGATTTGCTAAACCCAAATCCATATTCCAAGTACTTTTGCTTGATCCATTCTTCAAGACAGACCTCCAGGAAAATTGATTCTGAAAATCTGAAATACTTGTGCAGAAATTCCATCCAATTATATTGAACATTTACTATCCAAAAGTTTCCTTACAAAGTTTAAGATTTGGGAAAATATTAAACCTGTTCAGAGGATAAAGGTCAATTTGTTAAAATCAATGACAAATCATGAGCTCATTTGACGAATTCATCATGAAACAACATGAGTACATGCTGGTGTGTGTTTGGTATAGCAGACTGAGGGTTCCTCATGAATATCGAGGAAGCACAATGGAGAAAGCATTTTGACATAATTTAAGAATCCAAAGTTGTCAGAACAATTTCTGAGCCTCCTTTCACCAAATCAAGGACATTTTTAGTCATTTACCCTGAGAGCTTTACAAAGCCACTAGTAACCTGGGAAGTGATCAATAAATGCTGATGATTTAGTGACTGAACTCAGATATGTCAGATAAATACAGCTGTCCTGGACAAGTACTTCTACATCATACATGCCTGCTTATAAGATGAATAGTATTGAACTGTAGAAAGAACATAATTTACATAGATTAGGGAATTGCATAATTTTGAAAAAATTACATAAAGCAGACAAGAAAGGGCACAGTTAAATTCAATGTACATTATACAAAGAATGTGATTTAATATAGCCTTTTAGTTGAGAAAAATTTCATTAATTTTGCAGTTTTATTTTTTTGTTTAAATAACTTAAAGTTTAAACTATTTATATTGACTCAGTTCTCCTGTGTTTCTTTCTCACAATCATTGTCCTTTCCTTAATAGGAATCACTATTAAGTATGCACTTTTAAGTATGCAGTATAAAGTATCACTATTAAGTACTAAGTATTAAGTAAAAGAATATGATTTACTTTTCTGAAATCAAATCCAGAAATGATACTACAATATCACAATCTCAGGGCACCTTGGTCATAATCCTGAGAAAATATTGACAAAGTGATTATTTTTAGATATTAAGTACCAATCAAAATAAGAGTAGAAACCGCAATAGACAGCACATTAAAATCCACCCCGTTTAAAAGGTCAGGAAAAACTAGTTTAAGGAAAACAATAAAAACTTTCAGATTAGTTTTTGATTTCCTATCTATCAAATTATATCCAAACTGTCTCCTTTCTTTCTTCCATTCCATACATATATTCCATGTATTTTTAGAGATTCCTGATGATATAAAGGCAAATGAAGAACTGTTCATCATATGGTTAAGTCTCAAGTCTATTTGGGAAGAGTGAAATGTAAATAATAATTGAAATACAAGTTAAGATGTGTAGAATTGAAACTTTCATACATTGCTGTTGGGAATGCAAAATTGGCAGTTACTCAAAATGTTAAACATAGAATTACCACATCATCCAGTAATTCTACTCTTAGCTATTTAACCAACAGAAATGAAAACATATGCCCACGCAAAAGCTTATACACAAATATTCATAACAGCTTTTTTATTCAGAATGGTCAAAAAAATCCAAGTAACCAAAGCATCTACCAACACATCAATAGATAAATAATGGAATATTATTTGGCTTTAAAAAGGAATGAAGTATCGATACATACTACAACATGGATGAACCTTGAAAACATTATGCTAAATGAAAGAAGCCAGTCACGAAAGACCACATATTGTATGATTCCATTTATATGAAATGTCTAAAATAGACAAAGTTAGAGAGAATGAAAGTAGATTAGGGGTTGCCTATCCCTGGGGAGCGAATGGTAGGTGGAGTTAGGGGGTTATGGAGTAACTGCTAATTAGTACAAGGTTTTTGGGGTGATAAAATATCTAAAATTAGATAATTTGCTTGTAAAACTCTATAAATATACTAAAAAACTATTGAATTGCACTTTTTAAATGAGTGACGTTTATGATATATAAATTATACATAAAGTTGTTAAAAATATGAGGTGTTTTATAATATAATAAGGAAAAACAAAGCACTCTTGGAGAGCAGAAAATAGAATGAATAACCCCTTGTATGGTAGGGTGAAGGAGAGATGGGGTATTAGTATGCCCCAGCTAGATCTTGAAGCTGGATCTTGAAGAATAGTAGAAGTTTCTTGGTGGAGAATATATATCATGTCAGATTGAAAGACAAAAGCAAGGACATAGGAAAGACCATAACTTATTTTCTGAGTGATCCAGAAGTGGAAGTAGAAAAGGTAGCTGGAGTAACAGAGAATGCTGGGAAGTAAGACTAGAAAGACAGAAACAAGAATGGAAAAACCCTGTTAAGCCATGCTAAGGAATGTTGCATGTCCTTATAGATGAGAGAAAGCTATTGAAAGTTTTTAAAAAGAAAATCACTTAATCATTTTTGGTTTCTAGAAATCAAATCCAACTCCTTTAGATCAGATTTACATTCCTAATCAAAGTTGTCCATGAAATTTACATGTAAGCGTCCTTTATATATTGAAGGCTTTGAATGCCCATTAATCCTTTGGTTTGTCTGTTTGCTTAATGATGATAAACAAAATTCTTCCACTTTCTGGGAAAGATTACTCCAAATTTTAGGCTTGAGAGACAACTATATCTTATGGATACTACCTCCCTCGCTACAGGGTTATCCTGGGGAAGAAGTCCTTGAACCATGTAAGATCAGTCATGGCATACCATGATTCTGTCCAGTGTTTGGTTCTATGTCATCTTTTTTTTTTTCCTAATTGAAGAATTAAGAGCTCCTTACTGTTTGATGGTAAAACCAAAAAGATGAGTTAAACTAGACCCTGCTCTTGTCTTTGATACCAACATCACACAGAGTGTTTGTTTAACAAAATTAAGCATAGAAGTAAAAACTAGCTGCAATAAGAAACGAAGGACATTCCCATGGTATTCAAGTTCACGCTTCCAGCAATCTTTTAGGTTACATCCCTGCCCTTCTTGTAATTTGGTGAAACAGGCCACTAAATTCCTCCTTTGGATCAAGATAGTTATTCTAATCCATCTTTTGGAGGGCTTGTGTCAGGGCATCCTGAAGACCAAAGAACACGTCACGCATGAAGTTAGACATGAATTTTATTGAGACTTACAGACAGAAGAAGATTCTTCCCAATGGCAGCCAGCTGGGAAATGGAAGTCAGTGCTCTGCCAAGGGGCAGGGAGTGCAAGGGCTTATAAGGGTTTAGGACAAGGGTGTGAGAACAGAGTTTCAACAGGAGGTTTGTTAACAACAGTGATAAAGAGAAGAAAGTTTTAATGTGCTTTGTTTACATTGCCGTCTGTATATTCTCCCCAACTCCTACCTGAGGAGATTTGATGATCTTTCATTTCTGTCCTGTCATTGTAGGGGCTACATGCAGTAACTTTCTCAGCATGGAGGGGGGTAGGGCCCAGGCCCTGGGTCTCCATAATCTAACCCCACACTGCAGACTACGTTGACCATAGGACAGACATTGCATCTGTATTCCACAACAGTATAAGAGACAATAGAATGCTGAGTCCACCTTGCAGAGATACCAACCCCACAAAGAGATGTCACCATGGCCAAGAAAGGGAATTAAACCATTTAGACATTGGGTCTATTGATAATTGATCAATGTTATGTATGTGCTCTTGCATATGATTCAAAACTTGTGAAAAAGTATGTAAATGATCAGGAATATATACACAGCACTGCACATTAATTAAGGCACAGGTGCTGCAGGGAGGATATCTAAGGCCATCCTATTTCATAAAACTACTTTTCTTAGCTGCGTGGTTTCTGCATTTTGAAAGGATATAGCTATTTTGGCATCATTAAGTGCTTGGCCCTTGTGATTGGCTAAAGCTGCCACATGTTCTTAAGTAACTACTTCAGCTCCACCTGGTGCAAAAATGGCTAAAGAACAATACCAACAGAGAGTGTGTTTTATTCTAAATCTAGCTTTAACTATGTCCCAATTACTTAGAGTATGGGGTAAGGAGTTATAGGACAAATAGGGCCAACCATATTGCCAATAGATCCATAACCAGCCCTTAAGGGAAGGATGTGCCCCATATTGTTTAGAGATATCTTGCCAGTGGAAAAGAACATGATGTAGCTTACACAATTCACGAGGTAGCCACCCACATCATGAATTCCATTAAATCATTCCAAACAGCTAGGGGCAATATGGTCTACTGTTACAACTTCAGCCGTCAGCCACCCTAAACTATCACATATCACCTAAACAAGGGAGGAAATATAAGCCTGATCCTATTATGGTATGGTAGTTGGATCTCAATATTAAATGAAAAGATTCTTTCCTGGATTTTCCAATGTATTGAATTCTGCCAGGCCAGCAAAGTATTCCACGTAGTCCAATACACAGGGGTCACAGTTCAAGGAAGGCCAGTAATGCCCAAAGATGACAAGTCTGTGCAAACCCAATGTTGGGTTTGGTAGTGGACGTGAGTTACTGTTGAAGTTTACTGTAGGAAGGGTTTGTTATGGCACTATCACTGAAAAGGAAGAAGTTTCTTTCTGAATAATAAAGGAGTAATTCCTGTTGATCTAACACTATACATGCAAGAGTTCCATTTGTTTATAATAAGGTACCAGGAAGAGAAATACTTTGGGGAGGTTTAAATACCAGATATTCTCCCCTTACAAATCTTGAGAGTCCTTTATCTTTACATAAATTGTTAATCTGGACATAAGAAGAGTCTACATAGTCATGCATAAGGTTCTTGTGGGAATAGAAGGCCCTGGATTGGTGATAAAATTTTAACAAGCATTTTTTGGTCAGATTACAATATTTTGGGTGACCCCTATTCCCCATGGTCTTAAGATTTCCAACCAGCATGACTGCATAGGCCAATACTAAGGCCTAAGAACCTCGTTTTCCCTGGTTTATATGGTCTGAGGCATAGGCAATAACAAATTACTAGAATTTTCCTTTTTAGGCTGCAAAGCAGTTGGCTCTTTAATTTGTGTTCTTAGAGTCTGCATAATTCCTGCAATTAGCATTTCAATAGGAGCTGGGGTTGCAGCCTGTGGTTTAGCATTTAAGTGAGTTAAAGGCTGATAAGAGTTTCTTAGTCCACTGCTGCAAGGACCTCTTACCATCTTTTAGCTGTTCCTTTACCAAGCCATTCATTCTTACAATAAGGGCTGCACCTGTGGGACTGTAGGGCAAAACGGAACATCCACATGATGTCCTGATCCCTGGCCCAGGGTTGGGCTATCTGCCCAGTGTGAGAGGTTCTCCAATCATTGTCCATTTGTGTAGGCTCTCCACACAGGGTGCTCACTTTCTCCAAACATCAGGAGGTGGCCCTCTGTTTCATCTTCCCCACCCAAAAAGCTAAAAACAGCCCTGTATCCCTGTCCATGGCAGTAAAAGCACACCTCATCCCCTCCAAGAGTGGAAGGGGACTGATGCAATCCACTTGCCACTGGGTCACCAGGATTTGTGATCTATTAACATGCCCCCATCTCATGTGGTAGCCCACAGGGTCACTGCAGGGAGCATGAAGGACATTCTCTAGTGATGTCCACTAGCGGCTAGTGCATGATTGGCAGCTGGACCTGCTGGGCCAGACAGCCTAGGACTGTCTGTTGCTCCTGCTTCCAGGTTGCCATTCAGGTTATAAGGCCTTTATGAATGGCCCAGCTGTCAGCACAGATAGCATGTCTCCTGGTTTATGCATTATTATTATCTATACTGCTCTTTAATTTAACCCATTGACTGCTTTGCATAGTACCAGTCTCCCACCATAATGGTGTCATTACTGGATTGTACTGCCACAGCTGACCATGCAGGAAGCTGCCCACTAGTGGATTCATCACTATACCAAATCTGCTTGGGAACGTACCTGTGCCTTCTTTAGTGGACATTTCAAGAGCTATTTCAGGTGTAGTGACTTTAGATGTTGAATATTCGATATAGGACACTGGTAGAAGAATTTTGTGCATTTCTCCACTCAGAGGGCTGGTATTGAAAATGCTACACTGTAGCAGGTAGGCTTTCCATGTGGTCAGTGTGCTCAGTTGGACACTGCCAGAGTATGTTTAGGAGCCATTTCAGTAATCGACCACGATTAGGGATGGCCATTTTCAAAGTGACTGGGCGTCTTTGCTTGCAATAAGGCATTGTATGCAGCACATAATTGCTTTTCCAGGGGACTATATCTCAGTTTTTCCTTTTTCCTTAATTGTACCTAAAAGGATCATTTGTTTAAAATGTTGCCTTTGCCACAAAGCCAACCCAAAGCATCATCAGGGCATCCCCATACTCTCACTGCAGTCTCCATTCATCTAGGAGGGCAGTCACCCCATCCCACATGGACAGTAGAGACCAATTTGGGATTTCATCCATGGATTCCCTCTTCCCAAGACTAATGTCCACTACAGCCATTGCATCCTTGGTCTCCTGACTGGCTTACCAATTGTTCCAACCTAGCTTTTAGAGGGCTTGGGCCAGGGCAGCCCAAAGATCAATGAGCACATCAGAAATATCGTTAGACATGAATTTTATTCGGACTTATAGACAGAAGAAGATGCTTTCCTTGTGGTGGTCATTTGGGAAATGGAAGTTAATGCCCCACAAAGGCATGAGGAATGGAAGGGCTTAAAAGGACTTAGGACAAAGGTATGAGAACAAAGTTTCAGCAAGGTCTCGTGACACAGGGGTTTGGAGGTTTGTTATTAACAGTGATCAAGTTAGGGGAGTTTTAAAGCTTTGTTTACAATACCATCTGTATATTCTCTACCCCATCCCTGAGGAAATCTGATGATCTTTAACTTCTGTCTTGGTCATTGTAGGCAGCTACGTGCAGTAACTTATTCTCAATATGGAGCGGGGGCCAGGCTCTTGGTTTCCACACTAAAGTTAGGTTTCTGTCACTTGTGATAAAATATTTCTGCAGTTTCACCAGGCATTAGTAACTCCTTGCCAACTTACTAGGTATACCAGAGTGTATCAGCCGTGTGTCAGCCACGCCCTTCTGGTTTAGCCATAACCTGGATGTTCAACTCAAAGTCAGGAATAACATATGTGCTGTAGAAGGAAGGCCTTAAAAGGGAAGAAATGAAAAAGCTCCACCAATTTGTGACATCAATTCCTGGCCATGAGATATCTTAAATGCACAAACTTTCTTTTAGAAATCTATTTGCAGCTAATAATGTAGTTCAGAGATACCAAATATCTAGTATGGGCACAACAACTCTTGCCATTACTCTGGGCAGCTGTAGCTGGCTGACAGCGAACTGTTTCATTGAACCTGAATATGCCCTGGCATTCTTCTTGCCACAGCTCTCAAGGAATTCACTGACAATCAAGTAGTGTTTGCATGCAAGATGAAATCTATTTACCAGTCCTGGATTAGGGTAATGGTAAGTATCTCAAATAACATTGCCTTCCTGTCCCCTCTTTTCCTCTTCTGAATAAAATTATACCACTCTCAATGTAAATTCAAAAGCCTGCTTTCAGGAAATTGATTCATGTATGACACTACGGCATGAAAGCAAATGGGAGAGATATTTCAGAAGGACCTTTTCCAAGAACCCCTGAAATCCTACCATATGTTTGGGGCTAATCTGCTTTTTCAAAAGTCGCACTTGCCAATATTTTGCTCACCATGCTCACTGTAGACAAAGAGAATTTGAAAGAAAGTCTGACCTGGTTCATTAAAATGTAATATCATAAAGGCAAAGGCTGCACACCATTCAATTTATAGATCAGCTCAGAAGTCCTTCACACCTTATTTCAATATCCCTCAATAGTCTGTAGACCTACAGTTGAAAGTAATTCATCCACCTAGTATATTCTTTCATTTCTCTTAGCCAAAGGGGTAGGGAAAAATCAACCAGTTATGTCTAAAATCTAAGCTCCCTGAGTCCTCCCAGCAACTATTAAGAGTCTGTTCTCTTATAAACGTACTCACCCAACCCTCCCCATCATCTCCCTCACCCTTTGAAAAGATTATCATAAACTGATAAAATCATGTTAATTTATTAATTTAATTTAATGTGCATATACACATTTATGCCGAGGGCAGAAATTGTACATGGAGGGAAAACCTTGATCCTTCCCTTTCTTCTCTTAACGTGGTTCCTTTGGTCTTTGTCTCTCATCATGTTGTTGTCAAGAATTGAGAAGAGCCTGAGACTTCACCCTACTTGGAAGTTAATAAATAGCCTTCTGCAGTTTCTTGGATTCTGTCAGAAGTCATAAGATTCCTGAGTCAGAGACATAGGACTTTATTACTCAAAAAATTTCAGTAGACAGCATACCAGCATTTTCTTTTGTCAGTTCCCCAAATACAATTCCCAAAAGGGCAACTCAAAGAGGCAGGTGACACACCCACTTGCCATGGGTTGTGTTATATCAGAGGAATCTGTATAAGGAAATGGGGATCTTTTATAATGGTGGTGAGCCTGCCTGCCCATTTGTTCTAGAGGAAGATCTTATCTTTATTATACTGGACAGTAACAAATCGGCCCTTTGTTCTGGAAGGAGACACCACCTCTATCTTCCAAGATGATTGCTATAAAAATATCCTTGAAAAGATAGCACAGAAAAACCTGCGTGTCTACCTACAAGACACAGAGAAATGCAGGAGAACTATGAGGAATTCTCTTGCAATGGATATGTACCACAAATTCTAATTTGTTAGTCAAAATGATTTTGTTCCTATTAAGAAGAGCAATGTAAGTCCAACTAAATTAATAATGATCAATAGATGTCAGGATAAATGATCTCATGGAGATTTTGAATACAATATTAATTGATCACTGTCATGCACTTGTGGGAGAAATACCGTCAATATATTAATTTAGAAAATATCAAATTTCAGAAAGAACGAATTTTTCCCTGTCTCAATCCAAGAAAGGTAAGCACATTGAAAACATCGGAGGAGAGTTTAATAATTAGAGGAGCAGCTTCATCAAGCTAAAAATTAATCCTTTAAAGATGGTATAGTACCTATTGACATTGAGTTCCTTTTGTGGCACACATTTAAAAAATATGAAAATTAATTGCATGTGACCCAGAAAACCAGGGTTTTTTTTAGATAAAATATGTAATTGACTAAAATAAGTACCATATATTTATACTAAAAAATGACAACTCTTTGTGGATTTTGTAATCAAAATTTGTAAAAGTTTAAAAGCATACCATTGCTTACTAGGAATAAAATTTGACAACTATTGCCCTGTAATATTTAATCAAGTGGTTGAAGTAATTCCAATATTTCACCTGTAATATTTAGGGCTTGTAAAATGACATTACATATACATAACGACTTACATAGAAGCTTTGCTCACAGTTCTGGCACAGCAATGTTTCTACTTGCAAGCTTATTTCTGTTTATGAAGGACTCTTATTTTCCACTTTGGGCACAGCGTGAGCCCTGCCTGCTCTGGTGTTTGGAGGATCGTAACTTTTCTAGGTTGATGCCTCTCCTGGGGACGCTAACAAGAATCAATGTAAATCTTTGGCATCGTTTATCGATCACTTATCCAGTATTGACTTCAAGACCACACTGCTGAGTTTTGTACTGAATCTCTTAGACCAACTGAGCTCCATGCCATTACGGATGAAAGTATCCATGTTTTAAAAGCTTTGAATACTTCACATTCGGGGGTGTTTCTTTGACTCTTGTGCTCCCAAATCGTCTACTCCAATCCAAACGTAAGTTTAAGGTATCATATATCAGGTCATGACTGTTCAACTGAGAGCCTTTGAATAGGCAAAGTCATTCTCCTTTAGAGTGAATCTATACAAGATATTTAAGTATTTCCTGACTCACATGCTCTCTGTGTATATTGTACTGCACACTTTAATTTTAGCTCACATTAATGCTTCCCTTGTTACCAGGCTGACTTTTGCCTTGTCCCAACAACTCCCTCATTCTTCAATCACTGCACATAAATCTTCACTCTTTCCAAACTAGCCCACTTCAAGTTATTCTCCTCAAGTATGTCAAGCTGCTACCAGTTTCCATCATGGAAGAAAACCAGCACACCGTCTCTTCATTTAGCGAGTATTGGTTCAATGATATCTTTAACATTTTCAGAAAATGTTTGTTGCAGAATGCAGTGAGATGACCACTTTTTTTTGGTCTCTATTTTATGTCTGTCTGAGGATCAGAATGTACAAACTAAGTGAACCCAGGAAGTATGGTACTGATTTTTATTTTACTTCAGTGTAAAGCCATAATTAGTTTGTTTCTTTTATGAAGTACAAAATGAACAAGATGGATTAGAACGGTTTCTTCAAGTAATTTTGTAATTAAGATGCATGTGCACTGCTAAGTGAATTCAAAATCTTTAGGATATTCTTTTCAACTATCCCCAGCACATAATGAGCAATATTTTAACTTTTAAAATCTCAACAGATGTTTATTTTTTTCCTTATCACCAAATTAGACTTTCTTGACATATTGGCCCACAAATTTTTCTGTTTACATTTAAATTTTAGCTGACATAGAAGTGCCCTAGAAAGGTTCATGATCAGTTCAGAAAATCTGAATTACCTAAATAGAGCTTGTTAAAAATTGCCTCAATGCATTTATTGAATAGTCAACAGCTTGGATTTTATGTACTTCTTGCTCCTAAGAGCTTGCTATAAATTAAATCTGTATAGCCTGACAATAACATTATCCGAGCATTCAAAATTAATTACATTACTATGAAATTTCTCCAGAAAGCTAAATCAATGTGAAATTCAGAAGTGCACAGCAGTCTTGTTTCATAATATATCTATTTACTTTTAAAAAAAATGACATTGTTCATTTTGAAGTTAGCTATTATTCCATCCTAATTTGCCTTTCACTGCTACCTAACCATAATCAATCAGGAATGAATGGAGAATTTGGTCATTCAACATTTATAACCACCAGTCAATAACTCATATCTAATAATCCAGAAAATATTCTAACATGTAATATAATTATTTTGTACATATTTAATATTGCTTTCCAGAGTCTACCTTATTATCATCAGCCAAAGCACCTAGTAGAGTACATTGAGTATGGATATATATATATATATATTTGACGAAGGAAGTGAAGAGGGAAGAAAGGAAGGAGGGAATGATGAAAAGAAGGAAGAAAGGAAGGAAGGGAGGGAGGGAAGGAAGAAGGGCTTATGGATTTTTCTATTATTTTAAACATTTTCCTAAGTTAAATTTAAGTTTAATTGTAACTTGGCAAGACTACCATGAAAAGATTCCAATCAAACACAACACTTTGATTTTTGTACTGAGAGCATAACACTTATTTCAACAATTTTGTGTATAATATAATTTTAGATGAAGTTGGAACTATGAAAGTAAATATTTTAATCCTAGGAATTAAATGGTTAAGTTAATGGAAATATTTTCTAGTTTTAACTTTCTAATATTTACAAAGTGATTTGACATACTCTAAATCATAAATATTTAGAGATACTTATAATTTATAAACAATATAACTAAACCATATTTTACTCAAGTATGAAAATCTTCCACTTCTATTTTCAAATGTTTCCTCAGTTTTGACCTAAAAAGAAGTGATTACTGATAAGTGACTTATTTAATAATGTTGAATTTTCAGAAGAAGATTTTTTTTTTGAATTCTAACATTTCAAGTCATCAAAAGAAGAAATATTTTCTTTTTTTATCTTTGAGGTTTCCCATCCTTCTCTCATAACTCCAGCTTTGGAATGGAATCTTGTAATTAGACTCAGAACAAACATCATTTCTCATAATTTCAATTCAAAATACATTTATGTTGGTCATTTCTAAATCTTAATTGCAAACACTATCATCTCTTCCAAGTTCCAAATATCTCCAATAGCTTAATGAATATTACAACTCAAAAATAATGTCATTCTCACTCAAAATTAAACTCAAACTCCTCTATACTTTTTTCTTCCTTACTTCCCTGTTTGGATAAGTAGCTATCTGTGCCCCCAGTCATCCATTCCTGAATTAACCCTTGTCCCTCTCCCTCCCTGCATAGTGACAAACTCTTTGTTCCCTAAGTTCTGCTGGCATTTGAATTTTCCTTGAATGATTTGGAATCACAGACTGGCAAGACTGTGATGTCTCAAGGAATGGAAATATTCACCCATGCATTACCTGCTATTTCAAAGATGTTAGATGTAACCTCAGCAAGGAGTATGTCATTGCTGAGCTCAAGCACTAGCCCTGTGACCTTATATATTGAGTAATCTTGATCATTCATGTAAATACAACATCCAGAAGTTGTAACACATTCTATTCAAGAGTGAGCAACAAGACAACTACCATAAGTCCTTTTGTATTATCATCAGGATTTATAAATGTTCATGACAAAAGATGAAACTTGAAAGCTACCTTAATTTGCCAGGATTGCTATGACAAAAGACCACACAATGGGTTGTCTTAAACAACAAACATTTATTATATCATGGTTTTGGAGGCTAGATGTTCACGATCAAAATTTTAGCAAGGTTATGCTTTCTCCCCAAAGTCTACAGGATTTTGGTGCTCGTTTACCATAGTCCTTGGAGTTCCTTGACTTCCATCTCTGCCTCCATCATATGGTCATGCTCTTGGATTCCTCCTGTGACTTTCTATGTCTTCTGGATTCTCTTTTTAAAGCCCCCTAGTCAAATAGATTATGAATCTTCTAAGATTCTATTTAAGTGTGACCTACCCTGATTCAGTTTGGCCACACCTAAATAGGATCTTCAAAGAAGAACCAATTCACAAATGAGTTCACACCTTAACTGATAATGTATCTTCAAAGGTTCTTATTTAGAAATGAGTTCACACTCACAGAAACACAGATCAAGATTAAGAACATGTGTTTTCTTGGAAACATGATTCAATATGCCACAACACTGTTTGAAACATACCAAAAATTTGTGACATTCATAATATACTTTTCTCAAGCTTTTTTTTTCTAAGACTTAATCATCAGTTGCTGATTTTTGACCAGACTATTACAGGTGTTCAGATATTTTTCCCTGGACATGAACTATTCCAGATAGTTTGGATTTTCTATACTTTTAAAGGGTTTCATGAAGAGCTTGGACTTCTAGGGTTCTGGATGTGTCAATCAATAGTCTATGCTGCCTTTTATAACTAGTACAGTGAACAAACCTAATTTGAATTCTCATTTTTGTTGAGTTTCTCAGTGGCCCATTTAACCTTACTCTTGGGTTTTAGCAATAGGTAGTCCTGCTATTTTCTAGTCACCACAGTGACTTTAAAAACACAAAATGCACACTAAAATAAAAAAATAAATTGAATGATTCATTCCATGTAATATTCAACCCTTCTATATTCATTCAGAGATAATTCTTCTCTCACACAGCTAAGAAAAGGGAAATTATCAACTCTCTCTTTCTCCCGTTCTCGCATCCTTTCTCCTTAACTGCCACTTCTACTTTTCCAATTTGGAGGCAAGGAGGATGGGGGAAAAAAGAAGGAACAGAGAAATCCTTATGGACAACTACAGTTATAAATAGGTTTCAGTTTTTGAAACCTCTAGTTTTCAAACAAACTAGAGTTTGTTTGAAAAGAACTCTTTCCTATACATACTACTGTATTTTCTAAAGCCTTCTTTCTTTATTTTCTTCCCCTCCTTCAGTTCAACAGCAGGGATCTTTGCCTTGTAGTTCCCATCTTATCTTCTTTTCTATTCTGTCCACATATTTCTTATGTGTCCTTTAGGAATATAGCAGCCACAAAATAAAATAAATGGAAATATCATAACTATATTCTTATATGAATATATAAACTTACCTTTCACAATATCACCAGTTTCCCCCACCTTTGGGTAGGGGCAGAGGAATTTTAAAAAGGCATGCTGAGGAAGAGTTTCTGTGTAAGATGGTGGAGTAGAGAGCTTCAAGACTCAACTCGTCCTCCAGGACAACTAGTAAACAGCCAGGAAGTGTCTGAAACGACTGTCTGGGGGCTCCAGACACCAGAAGAACATTGCATCCAATGCAGGAAAGAGCAGAAGGTAGGATATGCTGCAGTGAAGATGAGTAGTAAAATTCTCCCTGCTGTGAAGCCTGGTGCCCATACCCAACTCTTGTAGCCTCCCTGCCCCCCGACACACACACACAATCTAGTACCTGACTAGAAAAAAAATCCTCTTCCCCAAGAAGGAGGGAGGGGCACAGGCAAACACAAATTGTGGCTTTTGATTAGTGAATTCAGAGCTTTGGGTCCTGGCTCTGAGGGAAACATGGATTATCCAACCCAGGACAAAAAACAGCCAGCAGTCTCTGTTTCAACCACAACCTTCACAGGAGTGCAAGTGGGGTCTTTCTTTGGGTTGTGGGAAGCAGTTTGCCGAAGAATGGTTGTTCCCCAAGAACAGGAGTGTGCATGGCTGAGAACAATTCACAACTTTTAATTAGCAAATTTGGAATGTTGGGTCCCAGCCCTGAGGGGACAGTTTCAACTAGTCTGGGACAGATGTAGCTGGCAGTCTGTGCTTCAACCTTGCCCACATAGGGGTGGAAGCAGGGGGTATTTAAAGTTAGTGTATTCTTGGGGCTGTGGGGAATAGTTGGCTGAAGGGCCGCTCTTCCCCAAGAAAAGAGGAAGGGCACAGCCCAGCACTTTTTTGTAGCTCTTGATTAGCAAATTCAGATCGCTGGGTCCAGGCTCTGTGCTAGGGTTTCAACATGTCCCAGGAAAAAGTTGCTGGCGATCTCTGTTCCAACTGTACACTCAATAGGGGCAGAATTGCTTCAGATTTAAAGATGCAGTGCCACCTTAAGACTGTGGAGAAGAGTGCCATCTGCTGGTCAGACCAGGAAAGCACAGACTTATGGAGCTGTCAAAGAGAAGTTTTCCTTCTGGAATTCCGCCCCAGGACACTTTGGAACCAATCTATATCCCTTTTCTGTGGGTCCCTGGCTTTGTTTTGACCAGGAAATACTGACATGGAAAGTCCTGGGGTGACCCTCCTCAGAATTTGCTCTTTAGGAAAAAGCAGCTGGGGAAAAAGGAAGGACTGTTAAAAAAAAATTACAGAGGAAAATCATAAACAAATAGAACAGATCAACATTTCCAAAGAATGAATATGGGAAAAGAAGCTTTCTCCAGGGTGTGAAACAATTGCACAAATAACACAATCACAAAATTTGTACCATAAATCCAGGGCAACAATCAAATGAATAAGAGCTGAAAAAATCTTATCTGTTAAGAATGAGCTACTTTAAAGATCTATAATAAGTTGAATAAAGTGTCAAGGAAGTGCCATCACACAAAGCCAAACAAAAAGAAATTACCAGCAAGAGAGAAACTGATCTCTAAAGTAAACTCATCAAGTTAATCAGATGCCTAGACATCAGCAAACAATTACAAGCCACAATAAGAAACAGGAAGATATGGCCCAGTCAAAGGAACAAATTAAAACTTCAAAGGAACAAATTAAAACTTCAAACACAGAATTTGGAACAATTAATCAAAGATATTCAAACATATCTCCTAAATCAATTCAAGGAGATAAAGAAAAATATGACTAAAGAGATAAAGAGAGATAAAGGATATTATGAAGACACTGTATGAGTACAAAGAAGACTCTGAAAGCATAAAAGAAAGTATAACAGCAATGATGGAATGAAAAATAGAATAGAAAAGATTAAAATACACTAGAGGCATAAAATACACTTGAAGCACAACAGTGGATTTGAACAAGCAGAAGAAAGAATCAGGGATCTAGAAGATCAGATAGTTGAAATAATACAGACAGAAAAATAGATAGATAAAAGTATGAGAAAAAAATTACAGAGTCTCAGGGATTTGAATGACCACACAAAGTGCAAAAACATATGCACCATGGATGTCCCAGCAGAAAAGAAGAGAAAAGAGGCAGAAAGAATATTTGAAGAAAAATGGCTGAAAATCTCCCAGCTCTTATGAAGGACATAAATATACATGATCAAGAAACTCAATGTACTCCAAACAGAATAAATCCCAATAGGCCTACTCTAAAATACATACTAATCAGAATGTCAAATACCAAAGATAAGGAGAAAATCCTGAAAACAGCAAGAGAAAAGTGATTCATCACACGGAATTTTAACAAGGCTGTAAAGTCCATTCAGTTAGGAAAGAACAGTCTCTTCAATGAATGGTGGTTGGACAACTGGATATCCATATGCAAAAAAAAAAAAAAAAATGAAATATGACCCCTATCTCATACCTTATATGAAATTAACTTGAAATGGATCAAAAACCTAAATATAAGAGCCAGGACCATAAAATTCCTAGAAGAAAATGTAGGGAAACTTCTTTAAGATCTTTTGGTAGGCAGTGGTTTCTTAGACTTTACACACAAAGCAAAGCAAAAAAGAAAAACTATATAAAATGTGAATTTCTCAAAATTAAGTTCTTCTGTACTTCAAAGGAACTTGTCAAGAAAGTGAAAAGGCAACCTGCTTAATGGGAGAAAATATTTGGAAACCACACATATGATAAGGGTTTAACATCCAGAATATAAAAAAAAATTCTACAACTCAACAATAAAAAGACAACCCAATTAAAAATGGACAAAATATTTGAATAAACATTTCTCCAAAGAGGATATACAGTTGGCTAAAAAGCATATGAAAAGATGCTCAACATCACTAGCTATTAAGGAAATCCAACTTAAAACCAGAATGAGTTGTCATTTCACACTTACTAGAATGGGCAACATAAAAAAAACACACATGCAGAAATATACAAGTTTTGAAGAGGATACAGGGAAATAGGTAAGCTCATTCCTGCTGATAGGAATGTAAAATGGTACAGCCACTGTGAAAGACAGTTTGGTAGTTCCTCAGCAAGTTAAATATAGAATTGCCATATGATCCAGCCATCCTGCTGCTACATATATACCCAGAAGAACTGAAAACAGAAACACAAACAGACATTTGTACACTGATGTTCATAGAGGAATTATTCACAATTGCCAAAAGATCAAACCAATCCAACTAATTCATTCTATCCAATGAATTCATTCTATCCAATGAATTCATCATTGGATAATTCTATCTAACTAATGAATGGATAAACAAAATGTGGTATATACATATGATGCAATATTATTAAGCTTTAAGAAATAATGAAGTCCTGATGCATGCTCCAACATAGGTGAACCTTGAGTACATTATGTTGTGTCAAATAAGCCAGACACAAAAGGACAAATATTGTATGATCTCACTAATATGATCTAATTATAATAAGCATACAGACAGAGTTAAAATCTAGAATATAGTTTACCAGGAGATAGAATGGGGGTAGGGAATGGGGAGCTGACACACAATTTATGCAGAAGTTTTAATTAGGTTGGTTGTAAATGTTTGGAGGTGGTAGTTTAAAGTCATATATGTCACTCTAAGGAAAGCTAGAGGATGAAACATGGAAGTGTATAATATAGTAAACCCTGTTGAGGATGATGATTATAGTTAATAGTACAAAAATAAGAATGTTCTTCCATGAGCGAGAACATCATTATTATAGGTGTTAACAATAGGGTGATATGTGGGAAAAATTCATGCAATGCCAACTACGGACTGTAATTAATACTAATATTTTAATATTCTTTCATCGGTTGTAACAAAGGCATCACACCAAGGCTTAGTATCAATAATAAAGGATATAGGGTCTGGTTTTTTTTTCTTTTTGGAGTAATGAAAATGTTCTAATATTGATTGTGGTTAAGAATCCACAGCTCTATGAAGAGATTGTTCAGTTTGGATAGATTGTATGGCGTGTGAATATATCTCAAGAAAATAATTAATGGCATTTTTTAAAAGATATAATGAGAATAGACATTGAGGGAGCAAGTAGAATGGAATGCAAAATTGGTCCAACAGAAAAGTTGCTTCCACTTAACAAATAAAGGAAGTAATGTAGTTCAAAGTTGAGATTCACAGGCTAATTGAACATCCATTGCATTTCTTAAAATCTCTGAGGACCTGTAAGTTTATTTAAAAAAAAAAACCTCTCAAATATTTTTCAGGTAATAGGAAGATAGATTGTGCTTTTTTGCAGACTGTCTTAGAAGGTAATAGCAAAGTAAATAGTCTTAATGTTTTGGTTTTATCCATATACACCCATACCTGAGTAGACCTGACCTAACTTGCTCACTGGTAGAATTCAGTCTCAATTTCCATTCCATTTGTCACATGGCATTTTAAAACTGAAATTGCCTTAGACCTTTAATTTGACTTCTAAGCAATAGTCTATAAAATCCCACAGCAGCAAAAATGCTGGCAGCAAGAATGGAAAAGTGAGCTTAGTCAGGACAAAAGGATAGACGTAACCCCTGAAAGTAAGCAGATACCCTTAAGAGAAGGTTTCTTGAAGTCAAAGCATGTACTGGCTGGACAGAAACTCCACACAAACCAGCTCCCTGAGAAGGTTAAAAGTACACCAATTCAATGTCAGAACTTTCAGTGCAGTGTTGATTTTGAAGATTTAATTTAGTAGGATAGAATTTTCCAGTATAATTAAATACGAAGCTATGACTAAAGTGAAATATAAAAGGACATTTGGTTATCCAAGTATTGTAACTCAAAAGTATGTTCATTGAAAGTATTCAAGATTTCAAGATTTTCAGAAGTAAATTGATGATGTGATTTACCCACTTTACAAAAAAAAAAAAAATAGGAAGGGAGAGAATTGAAGGAAGATAGAAGATTAGAAGAAGACTGAAGTAAACTGTGAATCTCTTTCTATGTTTTGTTTGCTTCATTATATCCAACCAAAAAAACCTGAAAATATGTTTGTTCATAAACTTACCCAAAACAAGTACATGAAAAAAAAAAATCAACTAAAGACATCTAGTTTAAAACAGAAATCCAATTGATTTTTAATTTCTAACACCAAATTGTCAATTCAGAAGCAACATTTAGGAGAAAACCAAAATGAGTCTAACATTAATATGGCAAGCACAGCCTGAGATCTGTGAAGCTGCAGCAAAGCTTGAGCCAGCTGAGCACATGCTAACCTGGGAACATCTACTCGATCAAGGTCAACCACCGGAAAACAGTAGGTCTTTAGGGATCTACAGGTCTGGATAAAGGACCGCTGATGCTTTGTTTAGGTATTATTTGACTGTCATGAAATTTGAACTTTAGTTGTTCCTTTCTTTTCACATTACAGGTGAATTTCTACCTCTATTCTATCAGTCCTACACACTATCAGCCTTTTACAGTCCATACTCGTCCAAAGTCAGCCTTTTTACTAGCAGTTTGATTAATAGATTATTTAACCATAATATTTATTTTATAATGCTCACACTAAAAAGTTAAAGTCTCCTTTTTTTCTTTTGGGAAAACATGAGACTTAGCTAGAACAATACCAAGGTCATTTATACACATTGAAAGTGTCAAAGTGAAATTAGAATGAATATTTTACCTAGTTCTGAGTCCATGCTCAAAACCACTATTTCTTTCCCCTATGGCAATGGCCTCTCCTTCTCAATGCATCTCCAGTCCACCTGTCTAAAGGAAAGTGTTCTATTAAACCAATACTCACCATGGTATTGGAGCATGAATATTTTGACCCATTTCTATTGCCTGCCTAGTGAATTCTACTTTAAAAGAAGCTATCTAAATATCTAAAAGGGCAAGGCTTAGTTCTAACAAATAACTTTGTATTTGGATTAATTGAGGGTTGCATGGTGTTTGGATAGGTGAAATACTGGTGAACAGATCATCTCTCCTATCCCATTATGTAAACAATTTCTAACAGCCTGCTTCCCTGTGGAGTCCCTCCTATCTCTGGACTGTGACTAGCACAAAAATATATACCCTCATAAGATGACAATGACAATGACAGACAACAAGATGAATATAAAATACTTCCCACACAAAGGTTGGAAAAATATTTTTATTTAAAATTCCTATTAATACAGAAGAGCCAACTCAAATATTTAAAAAAATACATAGAGAGAATAGCATATATGTTTAAGGCCTGGCAATATCTCCTACTTACAAATATCATTTCCAGGAATTAAAATAAGCAATTTTCTTCAGATCATTATCACAAAATCAAGCTGTCTTGCCTTGATCATTTCATTAGCTGTTGACCACAAATAATTGACATCTTTAGACTATTTCTAAAGTTTATTTGCAATATAGATTTCTTCAGAGTCATTTTCCCTCATGACCTAAAATAATCTCAAGCCTTGACTCTGACTTTCTTCATAAAGCCTTACCTCTCCGTGAAATCTGAAGTCCTTTTATCCTGTGACACACTGCCACCTGCTCCTTGTTAACAAATTCCCCAGGCTCCTAAGACATCAGTGGGACAGCTACCTGAAGTTGCCCTTTGAGGTAATGCACACTGCTGAGTCATCTGTCTTTAATTTCCCCCTTTTGCCCTTCTCCCACTCCTTTCAGTACAATATCACCCAGCATTTGCATGACATTAGCAAGATCACAATATCATAAATGCTATCTTAAGAGTTTCCATATTTTGAAACTCCCCTATGGATTAGCTCCCCTCTCTGGAAAACTCTATGACCTCCTCTTGCCAGTTCCCTTCATCCCTTGTAGCTGATCCTAAACAAAACTGAGGGAGGCAGGCTGGCAGAAGAAAAAGTGTTTCTATCGAGGATGGAAGAGAATAATGATGATGATGTGTGATGTTGATAACTATACCTATCAATTACTGAGATAATTGACAGACAACAAGATGAATATAAAAACCGACAGTGTGATAAACTCAGTAACCTCATGAGTATGTATTATTATCCTTAAAAACTTCAGGAAAAAGGAAAGTAAAGCACAGAGACACTAAATCATTTCCCCAAGGTTACGTATTAGCAAGAAGCAAAGAGTAGATTTTTAACCCAGACAACCTTACTGCAGAGCCCACTCTTTTTACAAAATTGTGAGTGCCTGTGGTACTTTGGGGGTGGGTGACACTAAGAAGGCAGAGTTGTGGGTGGCAAGGCAAATGGGGTTGGATGGGCATTCTGAATGAACAGCATTCAGTACATCCTAGAGTCCACAGTTGTCTGAAAAGAATAAAAATCAGCATGAAGGGGATACCAAGGATGAATGCTTTCAAGATTGTAAATTCATTTTACTCAATCTAGGTGCATAAGAATACAGATGGCTGCATAATTTAAGCTGGTCTATGTAAATGATTGGCAAAATAACTAAAGTGCTTGGCCTCTGGGAGAAATACCAGTGCGGTTCCAGATGCTTAGAAGATGTGCACCCTGGACTAAGCCAGGCAGAGGACCTTAAGGTGAATTAGTAACATTCTGTGAATCACACCCCAAAAGTGTAAGCTGTGTGCTGTATTTTTTATGTATTAAGCAACCATGAAAGACAAAGCTACAGAGAATTCCCAAAGCAGCCATAAACAATGGAAGAAAGCCCAACTGTTGTTTTGTTCACATTTCAGTTTTCCCTCATGCCCCTCTTCTTCTGGGATTGCAAAATTGCTATTCATCCCCGTATTGACTAACAAAATATGGTAATCTGGAGGGATCATTTTCTTTTAGGAGCAAATAGCAATGAAGCTTGCTGTTTAATTTTTTTTTCCTGATGCACTGAGTATTTAAATTGCACAGTTAAAACTAATGAGTACTTAGTACCATTTTCTGTCTGTATCAAACTGCTCTTTCCCATTATGTAGAAGAGTTTTTCATTCAGATCTTCTCAAACCAAACAGGACAGAAGTTTTACCTGCTTTTCCTTTTTAATTCTCACCGTTCCTGGGTTCTCCCAAGCCTTGGCCCAGCCCCTTTTTGATGTTTGCATGTTTTCTTTAAATAATAAGCAAGTCTTTGGACAGTCTCAGCAATTATGCCCTCTGTCTGCCTTTAAAAGAGCTGGCAAAATTAGTAAACCCACAACATATGTGTTTTCGCTAGCACACTTCTTCCAAATCAGTGATATTCACTCTTTCCACTGTGAAATTCAGTAAATAACAGTAAAGATATGATTAGCATATTTCGGTTGGAACTCAAAGTACGACTTGCCATTCTGCCAAGTCAATGATTTCCAGTCTGAAGTGTCAAAGTAAAGAAAATAATGATTTAAAAATAAACTTGTGGATGCTAGGAGACCCCGCACTTCGGAAAATAGGCTCTACCCAGCCATTAATTCTCATCATTAACAAACACTCTCAGAAATCTCAATTTAGATATGATGTCTGTCTTTCACTTTGATTGTGCTTTTTTCCTTCTCCTTAGGTTGGGTTAATTGAAACACAGGCAGTCAAATGGAATGTCCAGAATTGTGCCCTGAGATGATGGCTCACTTTGTATTGCATGGCATCCATCTGGCTGGCAGTCTGCTTATTGTTCTTCCCCAACCCTATGGACCTCCCTCAGCTGGTCTTTCCCTCTGCTTCAAGGCAAATGGAGAGGAAATACACTTCACAGACTTCTTTTGCTTAGGATGATCGTCTCCATCTAGTACACTCCAGAGCTGCTTATACCTAAGGGAAACCACCAACTCCCCTCCCCACCCACTCCTTACCTGCACTTAATAACTGATATTTCATTGTGGTTTTTATTTTATTTTTAAAAGTTTTAAATTTTTTTCATAGTTTACATTAAGTGCATTTTCCCATGTATCACCCTATTATTAATACCTTGTAATAGTGTCATATATTTGTCAAAATTCATGAGCATTCTTATAATCGAACTATAAATCCCCGTCCAATGTCTACAACAAGATTTACTAAGTTACACTCCCATGTTTTACATTCTAACTTTCATTCTGGTAACATGCACGACCCAGTATTTCCCTTTCAACCACATTCACATGCACAATTCAGCACTGTTAATCACACTCATGTCACTGTGCGACCATCACCGCCAACCATTTCCAAAGCTTGACAATCAACTTAAATAGAAATTCTATACAAATTCTACACAATTCTCTTTACAAATTCTCTATCCCCAATTGATCCCATGGTAACCTATATATTCTAGATTATTATTTTATGAGTTTGCTTATTATAATTAGTTCATATCTATGAGATTATACAATGTTTATCCTTTTGTGTCTGGCTTATTTCACTCAACATAACATCCTCAGGGTTAATCCACGTTGCACATGCATCAGGACTTCATTTCTTTTTATAGCTGAATAGTATTCTATTGTATGTATAGATTAAATTTTAAAACTACATTCATTGGTTTGTGAACACTTGGGTTGCATCCATCTTTTGGCAATTGTGAATAATGACACTATGAATATCGTTGTGCAAATATCTGTTTGAGTTTCTGCTTTCAATTCTTTTGGATATATAACCAGTAGAGGGATTGCTGGATCATATGGTAATTCTCTTGTTGACAAATTCTTTCAGGATTTGTTTGTCTGTGAAAATTTGAATCTCTTCCTCACTTTTTTTTTTTTTCCTCATGGGCAGGGACCAGGAAGCGAAGCCCACCCTCTCCCTCACTTTTGAGGGGCAATTTGGCTGGGTACAGAATTCTTAGCTGGATGTCTTTCTCTTTTGGAATTTTAAATATATCATATCACTGCTTTCTCACCTCCATAGTGCTAGTTGAGTAGTATGAATTCAGTCTTATGTGGTTTCTCTTGTACGTAGTGATTATTTTTCTCTTGCTGCTTTCAGGATTTTCAGCTTCTCTATAACATTTGATATATTGGTTAGAATGTGTCTTGGGAAGGCCTATTTGGATTTATTCGATTTGGTGTTCATTGAGCTTCTTTGACTTGTATATTTATGTCCTTTTTAAGGGTTGGAATGTTTTTCCCCATTATATCCTCAACTAATCTTCCTAGCCCTTTACTTTTTACAGCAATGATTCTTGCATTTGTGTGCTTTGTTTTGTCCACCATTTCCTTAAGATCCAATTCAAAATTTTCCATCTGTTTTGCCATTTCCTGTTTTGAGTATTCAAAATCAGTAGTCCTGTCCTCTAGTTTTCTTATTCTTTCTTCTGCCTCTTCAAATCTGCTGTTGTGTGTCTCTAGTAGGCTTTTTATTTCATCTACAGCATCTTTAATCTCTGTGATACCTGCTGTTTTTCTATTTATTCTTTCAAATTCCTCTTTATGGTCTTCAATTTCTTCTTGATTGCCTTTATGTCATTAGCCATCCCATTCATTTTATTTAGTAGAGTTATATGAACATCTTTGATCAGTTGTTCCAATGTCTGTGTCTCCTCCGGTGTTTTAATTTGGTCATTAGGCTGGGCTATCTCTGTCCACATCACGATATATTTAGTGATCTTCTGCTGTCTTCATGGTATGTAAATATCTTTGGAAGTTGTTGTTCTTCAGTAGTCTAAAGCCTTGTATCTGTAGGGTGGATGTGGAGCAGGATGCAGGGTGTGGAGCAGAGCACAAAAGTGTGGTGATGCATTGCAGCACAGGTATAGGCATGGGTTGGAGATACTACACTGGTACCTGTGAGTGCAGTGCTCAGTGGCAGGAGAGGATGTGGCTGTCACATGGTAATTCTCTACTTAGCTTCCTGAGGAGCTGCCAAATTGTCTTCCATAGTGGTAGCACCATTTTATATTCCCACCAACAATGAATGAATGTGCCTGTTTTTTCACATCATCTCCAACATCTGTTCTCTGTTTTGTTTGTTTAGTTTTTTTTTTTGTTTTTAATAGCAGCCTTTCTAGTGGGTGTGAAATGATATCCCATTTGGGTTTTAATTTGCATGTCCCTAATCATTAGTGGTGTTGAATATTTTTCTTTTTTTTTTTTTTTTTAGCCATTTGTAATAGATTTCTTTGGAGAAATGTCTATTCATGTCTTTTGTCCATTTTTAATTGGGTTGTTTGTCTTTTTATTGTTGAATTGTAGAATTTCCTTATATATTCAGGAATTAACCCCCTATCAGATATTTGGTTTCCAGGTATTTTCTCCCATTGAGTAAGTTGTCTTTTCACGTTCACATCAAAGTCCTTTGGTGCAAAAAATATTTTTGATTTTGAGGCGGTACCATTTATCTATTTTTTTCTTTTGTTGCTTGTGCTTTGGTTCTAAAGTCTAAGAAACAATTGCCTACTAAAAGATCTTGAAGAAGTCTCCCTACATTTTTTTAATGAGTTTATGGCCCTGGCTCTTACATTTTGGAATTTGATCCATTTCAAGTTAATTTTTGCATAAGGTGTAGATAGGAATTCTCTTTTATTCTTTTGCATATGGATATCCAGCTCTCCCAGCACCATTTGAAGAGACTGTTCTTTCCCAATTGAGTAGACTTGGCAGCCTTGTCAAAAATCAATGGACCATAGATGTGAGGGTTTAATTCTGAAACCTCAGTTTAAGTACATTGGTTGATATATCTATCTTTGTGCCAGTACCATGCTGATTTGACCACTGTAGTTTGTAATATGCTTTAAAGTCAGACAGAGTGAGTCCTCCAACTTTTTTTTTCTTTTTCAAGATATTTTGGCAATACCAGACCTCTTACCTTTCCAAATAAATTTGATTATTGAATTTTCCAATTCTGAAAATTAGGTTGTTGGAATTTTAACTGGGATTACATTGAATCTGTTCATCAATTTAGGTAGAAGAATATCTTAACAAAATTAAGTCTTCCAAATCCATGAATAAGAATCTCCTTCCATTTATTTAGGTCTTCTTTGATTTCATTTAGCAATGTTTTATAGTTTTCTTTGTACAAATCCTTTACATCTTTGTTTAAATTCATTCCTAGATATTTGACTCTTTTTCTTGCTATGTAAAGGGAATTATTTTCTTGATTTCCTCCTGAGCTTAACTAGTGTACAGAAACACTACTGATTTTTGTGTTGATCTTGTACCTCATCAATTTGCTTAACTTGTTTATTTGCTACAGCAGCTTTGTTGTCAATTTTAATGGGATTTCTATATATTGGGTCATGTCATCTGCAAATAATGGAAGGTTTACTTCTTCCTTTCCAATGTGGATGCCTTTTATTTCTTTTTCTTGGCTAATTGCCCTGGCCAGAACATCTAGTACAATTTTGAGTAACAGTGGTGACAGTGGGCATTTTTGTCCTATTCCCAATCTTAGAGAGAAAGTTTTCAATCTTTTACCTTTGATTATAATGATAGATGTGGGGTTATCATATATGCCCTTTATCATGTTGTGGAAGTTTCCTACTGTTCCTATTTTTCTAAATGTTTTTCTCAAGAAAGGTTGCAGAATTTTGTCAGATACCTTTCTGCATCAATTGAGATGATCACATTTTCCCCCTTCAATTTGTTAATGCTATATATTACATTTATTGATTTTCTTATGTTGAACCACCCTTGCATACCTGGAATAAAATTCATTTGATCATGGTGTATTATTCTTTGAGTGTGCTGTTAGATGCAATTAGCAAATATTTTGTTGAGGATTTTTCCACTTATATGCTTTAGAGAAATTAGTCTGTAATTTTCTTTTTATAATTTATATAGCTTTGGTATTAAATTGATATTGGCTTCATAGAATGTGTTAATGTTCCCTCCTCTTCAGTTTTTTGAAGAGTTTGAACAGTATCGGTATTAATTCTTCTTGGAATGATTGGTAGCATTTCCCTGTGAAGTCATTTGATCCTGCAATTTTCTTTGTTACTAAGTTTTTGATGACTAGTTCAATCTCTTTACATGTAATTTATGTATTTTTTAAATTAGAAAATATTTTTAAGAGGAACATCAAAGTCAAATCCTAGAGCCACTCGCTGTTTTGAAATAAAACAGTTCTAGAAATTGAAATAGGACATAACAGAAAATAGAAGTTTTAGGGTTTTTCTTTTGAAAATAAATATACAACTAAAGAAGTATAAATTTTGTCAAAAAGGAAAAATTTTAAATAATTTAACCCAAACTGCATGATCCTACATTTAAAATCTGAGAGAGCAGTTTTACATATGGAGAAATTCTTCCAACTTTATAACTTGAAATAAAGGAAACATATTGTAGCTTCATTAATGCTGTCATCTTTTATTTCCTATGATTTAAAAATGTATGCCAAGTAATGTTTCAAGAATAATATGACAAATAGCTATTTAGCTACCAAAGTGCATTATTAATACTTTTGATACTCCACTATGTTGAATTGATTTATAGTTATTTAAAACTATTAATATTCCTAAACAATGTATTATTTAGTTTGCTGATTTTGACTTTTATAATAATGGGATCATGCCATAACTCTTGGGTAGATGTGATTACCTTTTTTTTTTACATAACCACAGTTATGTAGTTTTATATAGCTACAAGTCAATTCAACATAATGGAATATCAAACATATTGATAATATATTGTTTTAGCATTTTTTTGTATATGCATTAGGTATTCATGATTCATTTTTTTTATTGCTTGTTTACATTTTTGCACATTTTTCTATTAGGTTGTTTGCTAGTTTCTATATATGTTCAACTTCATATATTCTACACACTAACATTTATCAGTTATAAGTGTATCTTATATTTTCTAGTTTGTAGCTTGCTTTCCCATTTTCTTTCTAGTGCTTTAGGATGCACAGTTTTAAATTTTAATGTAGAACAATTTATTCCTTTTTCCTTACATGGATAGTGCATTTATTTAACAGTTACATTCCCAATAGTAATAAACATATTATTATATATTGCCATCTAAAATTTTAAAATTCTGCAAATCATCTAGTTTTTGATCAATCTAGAATTTATTTTATTTCAAGTTAGTTTTTTGATTGATTGCTAACAGTCTCAAAACTAATCCACTGACCTAAAATTTTATTTCCACATTTTCATATACACGAGGCTTTGTTTCTGGATTTGCATCATACATTTGGCTTTCCCTGTATCAATATCCCCTATCTTAATAACTATAACTTTTTCACAAGAATTAGACTTAGTAAGGAAATTCTTCATGACCTAATCTTCAGATGTGACTGGCCATTTATGGCCCTTTGCTCTTCTATATAAAGTTTTTAATCTGCTTATTTAATTCCAATAAAAACTACTTTAGAAGTTTTATTGGAATTACTAAGGACCTATGGGTCAATTTGAGGAAAAACTGGTGAATTTATAATACTAAATTCTTACTATCAATATACATGGAATAACTTTCTATTTATGTAGGTTTTCTTTGATATCTTTCAGTAATGTTTAATAATATTCTTCATGAGAGATTTGTACATTGATTGTATGTTTAATCCTAGGCCATATATTTTTGCTGCCATTGTAAATCTTTCTTGTATTTGCATTTCTCTGTTTTATTTGATATTGTGTAAAGATAAAATTGACTTTAGGATATAGTGTCTTTTATCCAAGAAATTTTCCAGCCATATTATTAATCTTAATAATTGGTACATTATTTTAAGTTTTCTTTTTGTATTGACATAAAGAAAGCATAGCAGATGCACACTGGAAAGTGTTGGGAAATTGCACATGCACTTCGTATCAGAGATATGGGAAATAAAATGTGTAAAACTGATGCAGAGACAAATGGGCACAATGCATAAATTACCCAGGCATATCAAACTGGGCCGTCTCTAAGGGCCATGTGTCGGGTTGAATTTCTTTTCAGTTGTCCATTTATCACTCAAGTTTGATCTAAATTACAGGTTCATTGATCTCTGCAATCTTCTAGTTCAAAAATTAACAAATTGAACATCTCATTTAAAAAGATCTTTTTTAGCTTTTAAAGAGTAAAAGAATTATAATATAGCATTAAACTAAAACCAAAACATTACAAAAGAGGTAAAATGATAGGTTTTAGATAAGGAAAAATATGTTTTGAAAGCATCCCTGTGTTTAAATTCAATTTTTTGGCAACAAATATTCATTTAGGACATTTTATATGCAAAATATTGACCTATTAAGGAAAGTATTTGGTCATCTCTGTGCTATCAAAGTTAAGAAGACAGTAAATTTAACCAATTTAAGCCACCAATCTCAGAAATAGAAACAGCCCTCACCCTTATCTTTGCTTTGTAATAGATTTTCATCCTGTGTTTTGCTTTGTTAATGTAGCCAGAAATGCAATATACTGGAAATGAGTGGAATTTTATAAAGGGAATTTATGAAGTCACAAGTTCACAGTTCTAAGGTCATAAAAATGTCCAAACTAAAGGCATTCAGAGAAAGATACCTTGACTCAAGAAAGGGCCAATGACATTTGGGGTTTCTCTGTCAGTTGGGAAGGCACATGGAGACGTCTGCTAGCTTTCTCTTCTGGCTTCTCCTTTCAAACCGACCTCCCAGTGGCATTTTCTTTCTGCATTCCAAATGTCTCTATTTCAGTGCTGAAGGTTTTTCTAAAATGGTACCTTCTTAAAGGACTCTAGTAAGTGACCCACCTTGAATGGGTAGAGATACATCTTAAGGGAAACAACCCAATCACATCTCTGTGGGAACAACTTAATCAAAAGGATACCATCCAACAATACTGAATCAGGATTATAGTATATGACTGTTTGGGGGTACATAACAGTTTCAAACTGGCACATCCTGATTAATTAGATAATTGCCTAATCCATCCTGCATAGGTAGACAAGACTTTGTCAACCTGAGATACCTAAATTTATTCGTCTTCAGAAGAAAACTTCAGTTACCTAACCAAAATGCCCTAATTCGTTTCGTATGGTCATTGCTCAACTTTCTGTAGGAAAACATCTTATGAAGGAAACATTTCTTTTTCTTTTTCATTGAAAATGCTTTAGTTTTCAACCCATGTCTAAAATGTGAAAATGCTGTGGTAATATTTAGCCAAACTTATTAATTAGTTCTAAGGATATAATTCCTGGCTCTACCTCTTATGAGAAGCAAATATTGTAAGTTTATGTAGACCCTGCACAAGGGTAGGTTTTCAATAATTCTTATTTTCTTACATTCCCTCCCTTTCTTACCTTGAGGGTTAAGGGAAAGACAGAATATCTTATAGGCGGTAAAGTAATAAACACATTTAAATGTTAGCTCTTGGAAAATTTAAAATATTAAATACTCTTCTTTTTATTTATTTATTTATTTTACTTAAACCTCATAATTGCTATACCTGCTGTTCTAGTTTGCAAACTAATGGGATGCAATATACTAGAAATGGAACAGGTTTTATAAAGGGGAATTTATTAAGTTGCAAGTTTACAGTTCTAAGGCCTGAAAATGTCCAAATTAAAGCAAGGCTATTAAAATATTCAATCTAAGGCATCCAGGAAAAGATATCTTGGTTCAAGAAGGCCGATGATGTTCTGGGTTTCTGTATATCAGCTGGAAAAGCACATAGTGAGATCTGCTAGCTTTTCTTCAATGGCTTCCCCAGGGCTCTGTCCATTCTGCTGGCTCTGTCAGCTCTGTGGCTCTCCTGGTTCTAAAGTTTCTCTAGAATGGTTCCCTCTGAAAGGCCTCCAGTAAGCAACCCCACCTTGAATGGGTGGGGACACATCTCCATGGAACCATCTAATCAAACGTTACCACCCACAATTAGGTGGGTCATATCTCCCTGGAAACAATAAAAAAGATTCTAGCCAACAATATTGAATGAAAATTGAAAGACATGGCTTTTCTAGGGTGCATAATAACTTTAAACGAGCACACCTACTCATAAAGAATAGATATTTTTCATATATAATAAGTGCAAGCAAACTGATGTACATGGGTAACAATGAAGATCCCTCACTGCTACTAACCCGATCACATTTCCCTCTTGAGAGGGAATGAAAGCAATTGCCTTGCATCTTTTACAAAACTTTTATATGCCTTTATATAGATGAATAGAGACATAAAAGATTAGAACATATAAAATGTATAGCTTTGGTTATTTTAATATCAATACAATCATATCCCATAAATACTTTTGCAAAATTATTTTCTCATAATAATAGTCTTAAATATTTTTGCATTTTTGTATAGTCATATATTTTTTATTTAACTATTGCATAGTAGTTCATTTAATGATTTGGCATGTTATTTATCCATTAGTTTATCAATAAAAACTTCTGACATTTGCATATATGTGTAAACTTATGTATACAATTGTACGCATGCATGTATATGTGTGTTTGTGTGTATAGGACCAGCCTGGGTTGTTAATCCTCATACGTTCCTTCTTTTGCATGAGTGAACAAGGACTACAGAAAATACTTATTTTCCCAAAGGGAAAAAATTTCCTACCGAGACCTTCCATCTATACACTGATGTGTTAGCAGAAGTGGGGAGACACATGATCCCAGAAATTGCTCACCTCATTCCTCAATGTACAACACCATTTAGAAGATTCCTTTAAAATCACTTATGCTGTCCTCAATATGTCCTCCTAGTGAATTCTGTCTTTTTTTTCAGTGTACCATATTCAAGTACATCTGTCAGACTCTACAAGATTCCCTTCCAAGGTTAGCCATGATTTCTGAAGGCCCTAGGTCATCAATTATGTGATACAATTCATGGATATATGTATGGTAGAAAAATTCACATAAACACCATTTGTCTGAATAAAGGTTAGGTGAAACCCAGCTATTGAAATTGAAAATTTGTTTAAAAATTAATATGTACAAGAATTGTGTTAAAATGAATATCAATAGAAACTGACTTTTTAAGAATTAATATTTTGTCACATATTGTGCAACCACCCATTAACCTTTCTAATATTCATTCAGACCATTTTCTAAAATGTAACGTGTTTATTATAAATCTAAATAGTTATATCTTATTTGTCAGTAGAAATAGGACTATAACATTATTTTGTAATAATAATAATGATTATTCTTTTTGTCATAAATAAATTTTGTCTATTTTGTCACATTTTGGGGACTGTTTAAATTTTTGTTCTCCAGGGAAATGGAACCAACAAGATCTATTAATCTATTTACCCATTTATTATCAATAGATTATTTTATATATGTAAATATTATGAGGTTTATTGTAGGAATTGGTTTCCTACAACATGAATTCCCCAGGAGAAAATGGCTAGCTGAAGTAGTGATAGAAATTATCTCTTTGACTACTGAAATCACCAATTTTCCCCTTAAGGCCTTTAGCTGATTAGAGAAGACTTCTTTCATTGCTGAAGGCAACCTTTGTTGATTGTAGATGTAATCAGTTATAGAAGCAATCGACTAACTCATGGTTTAAATACATGGAATATCCTCAACATCAGCAACTAGGTCAGCGCTTCCGTGACTAAACAACTCGACACCATAACCTAGTCAAGCTGACACATGAACTTCACTATCACATTCCATATATCAGAATTTTGTATCTTTCTCTACCTTCTCAATGCTAATTAATTGTAGTCAATTATTCCTATATTACCTACCATCTTAGTTTCTTAGGCTGCTCAAAGAAAATACCACAAAATGGGTCAGGATGAACAATGAGAATTTACTGGCTCATGGTTTTGAAGCTGGAAAAAGAGTCCAAATCAAGGCCTCATGTAGGTGATGCTTTCTTCCTGAGGACAGCTGCAGCTGATTCTTCTCTTCTCTTCCACAGGGCAACGCCACGTGGTGGCATACGCTGTTCTCTCCCGTCTGTTCAGGGTCTTTTGATTTCAGCTTCTTGTTTCTATGACTTCTTATCCCTTTTTCTGAATTTTATTTTCTTGCAAAGTACTCCAGTAGTAGGAATGAGACCTGTCCTGACAGAGGTGGATGACACGTTCCCTGAAGTAAACTCATCATAGTTCTCCTTATACTGGGTCACACCCACAGGGATGGGCTAGATGTAAGAACAGGATTTTCTGGAATGCATGGAGTTTCAAACCACCACACTAATGTATTTCCTTGTTGTTAACCTGTATTTGTGATTCAGTTATGCCCATGTATTGACATTTTTATTGGAAATGTTAGAATAACCTAGATTTCAAACAAGTGCACAGTTAAAACAATTTCTATTTCCCCTTACAAAAAAAATGAAACTGCAGGCAGTTGAGCAGAATAGCATAATTGTGTTCAAATGGATATTTTTACAACCAAAAAATCCCATTCTTCAAAATTTCAGATTCTTTTTATTAATCGTTCAATTCATGATATGCTTATCTTTCCACTTTTTCATATTATAAGAAAAACATCTGATCTGCTTAAAAAATAGAAAAATACAATTAGGAAATAGGGAATCATAAGAATACCTAGAATTTTACCCATTAAAATCACCTATTAACATTTTAAGTATCTGTGAAGTTCCCTTGTTAAAAGTAGAGTATACTTATTATATACTATATGAATATTTGCATCTAATTTGTCAGTAGAAATGGAATCACAGCATCATTCTGTAACCTAACATAATTTATTTAGGCAATTTACCAAATGTTGGATATTTATTTTATTCCAACATTTCTTATCTTAAGTAGAGTAGGATAGAAATAATTTTAATAAGAATTAGAAATGTAAGTGCCAAAAGGTAAAGAATAAGAAGAAATGATTGGGTAAACATGAAAGAGCATGACTGAAACCATATTAAACATTAAGAGGCAAAAATATAGAAAAATATCAAAAAATTGAAAAAGAATACCTAATGATATATAAACGTCTGCAAAGTGTTCCACAGTGCATCAAAGATGATGACTACTAGAAAAACCAGAGTCTAGGAATTCTCATTGGAAACCTATCTTCATTTCAGCCAAAATGATCTGGTGACCAACTTGCGTTTAATTAAATTGCTTTCAACAAAATTATGTTTTATAAATTTTCATTTGTCCAAATTGCTTTTTGCTTTTTCCAAGTTTTTTCTTTTTTTTTTTTAACTAGTCAAATTACATAACATTTTCAAGTAGAGAACTAGGATTCTGCAGGCTATGCTTGACCCATGCTTAGTTCTGCTTTCTTTCCTTCTCTCTCTTTACCTCTCTCCCTCCCTCATTATCTTTATTCTTCCATTTATCATGGATCATTCTCTTTCACAGCACTATGAGATTCCTCCTGAAAATGTAGAAACCTTTTGAAATATGGGCCTCTGCATACCAAGCCTTCAAAAATGTTCTATTTGGATGGCTTTTTGGACCACATAATATCTAACTGCAACTCTCAGTTAATCTCCTACTTTGGGAATGTTACTTCAATAATTTCTAACTACTGGGCTATTCCGTTGCTCACTGAAAAATTTTATGATACAAAAACTTTAATGATAACATTTTCTACTTTTCATATCTTTGAATACATGGTATTTCCCCCTCTTTATGGCTTCTGCCCCTAATTCCCAAAGCTATTAATACCATGTTACCCTCACAACGAAAATGTAATAAGAAAACAAAATTATTAATCTATAGGCATTCACAGCTCCTAAAGCTGGAGTCAGATCTTTTTATTTGACTTTGCAGACAGGTCATGTGAGGATGAAGCTTTTATTTAAGTTATATATGATCACCTGGCCAAGAGCTGCATAAATTATCCTGACAACTTTCCCACAGGTAAAATCAAAGCAAAACCATTCAACAACTGATGGTGAGCCCCCAGGGGACCTTCTAATACCAGGCGGCTAGTCTGGTTCCCACTGAATAATTTTTGCTTCATCTACTTAACTGAAATTTGTGCAATGATTATTAGCAGCCTAACCACATCCCATCTCAAAGTCCTCTCAGCTCTCCAAGTTGTCTATCTCATATTTGGCCGTAACCACTTTCAACCTCACCACATCATACCCAGCATTTCACTTGAGGATGAACACAAATCTGTCACCTGAGCAATGTTGAAATCTTGCCATAAATACAGCTGGTTGCAGTACTTTGAAAACTGCATGGTTATGAAGAGAAATCCTAGATAATCATTATCCACCTATAAATCCCTCCCCAAGAGGACTAGAGCTCATATTAGTAGAAAAGGGGAAGGGGTAAAAATAGAAACATAATACAGGACATTATGTCCAAATGCTACAGTGGTCCAGCAAGGTCTTATATATCACTTCAAAAGAAACCTCACCATAATAGAATGCTAACCTCAAAAGGTCATCTGGGTGGGTCTACTGTTTATATCCATCGGTCTCTCATTTTCTTTGCTACTTTTGTCAATCATTAACCCTCAGACATATATTCCCCTGTTTATCCTTATCTGACTTGGCATATCTTGCCTCATGAAGATTGTCCTGGTCCCTACATTTATGTCTTCTCTAATTCTACCTATTCTGTTACCTGCTGCATCCTCAACACCTAGAACAGTGTTTGGTACATAGTAGACACACCATATGACCTTGCAAATATCCGATTGTCTTATTTTCACCTGTCTAATTTTAACAGCTCTAGCTCTGACTCCTAATGTAGCATAAAGATCCTGATCAACTTTAATAATCAAAGAAAAAACTATGTTCATTATGGTCAAATTAAAGATAGAAATATTAGCATGTAAATAAACCTTTGTTAAGAAAAATGGTTAAAGTCCAAATGATGTTTTCATAGTTTTAGGGACTGAAGTTCATGAAGAAACCGATTTGCTTTTTTTAGAGGGAACATTTCATTTACTCATTTGACAGTTTTAATTGGGCATCTGGCCAGGATCTAAACATTGGACACAGGGGTAAAAAGTGAAAGATATTAGATGTCTTTCATGCACCATACACTTAAAGGCAGGAATCAGAAAATAGGTAAACAGATGAATAATTAAGACCATGGCTTATGTTAGAAATTGCTATAGCATGATTAAAACTGGGTAATTGGATAGCATTTCTAAGAGAGATGGTTGGTTGCTCTTGCTAGGGTGGTCAGGAAAGACCTCTGTGAGAACATGGTATTTTGGTAGAGAATTGAATAATGAGAAGAAAAAGCCATCTGCAAACCTGAGGGAAGAACTGTTCCAGGCTGAGAAAAGAGCAAGTTCAAAGATCCTGGAGCAGGAATGAGCTCAGCATGTCCTAGAGGCAGGAGTCAGTTAATGAAGTGGTGGGAGGAGGTAAAAGCACCCAAGTAGGCAAAGGCCTGGAAGATTATGGCGGGATTTTTAGGTCCTAGTCAAGAATGTGTTTACTCAGACCTCAAAAATAAGTTATTAGAATGTTTTAAGTAAAGAGCTTTGGCTCTGATTTCTATTTTTTAAGATTGAGGAAGTTGTTGTTGGAAAGAGTCATTGGGCCCTATCAAATCACAACACAAATTCTATTCCTGATATCATGAGATTCCTTTTTGGGTATCCAGGTATACAGGGGAGTTATGGCGAATAAGAGAGAAACCCCTCATCATTCATATGAATCAATTAGAAAAACGCAGATTAATAGGAAAAATAAAGGGAGGAGACTTGAATAGGCATTTCACGTAAGTGGCTATCCAAATGGCCAATAAATATATGTAAAGATGCTTAACATCATTAGTCAGCAAGGAAATGCAAATTAAAACTGCAGTCGATATACTGCATACTCACCAGAAAAGCTGAAAACAAACAAGAAAAATCTCTGGCACAAATGTGGAACAACTGCAATTCTCACACACTCTGGTGGGGCTATAAACGTCTTTGGAAACTGTATGGCAGTGTCTACTAAAGATGTTTGTGCTTGAGCTGGCTCAACCGGCTTGAGAGATCAATTATTGGTTGCTTGAAATAAAATTGGCTAACATGGGAATATTTACACTGCAGAAGGTGGCAAATGCTACAAATCAGAACGTTTTTTCCACCTGAGGGCTGATTATTAAACTAAAATTGGACATACCTATGCTCTTTGTTGGGTCATCCAGGACCCAGGTGTTTTTATATATTCTGAAGTGTAGAAAACTCATAAAATTGAACATTTTACAACAATGGGAATAAAGTGACAATAGGCAATAACATTGATGAATCTTACAAACATAACATGGAGGAAAATAAAGCCAGAGAAGAAAGGGCAGATAATGTATGATTTTATATATATATGTAAAATTTAATATTAGCCTAAACTAATGTGTGGCATTAGAAATCAGAAGAGAGCTTACCCCTGGGGAAATGGTAGGGAATGGTAGGGGACAAAAAGGGTTCAAATAATGCTCTTTTTCTTGTTATGCATGCTTATTAGCTGGGTGTGCTCACTTTGTGAAAATTTATCAAGTATTCTTAGGCTTTGGGCACCTCTGTGTGTTACTAAAGTTACCCTGCAGTAATTTTTAGCAAAAAATAGTGAATTAAGAAAACTCAAGTAACACATGTCCAGTAATGTTCTCATGCTTATTACAGTAGGTAAAGAAATTAATTTTCTTAATTACAAATCTCAGGGCAGGATATTTAATAATTTCCAGATTATCGATGCAGAAAATAATTAATATTACTGCTTAAATAGTGGTTATTTTTAAATGTTTTCTAATTTGCATAATACAATATTCATTAGATTTGGTCTTAACACACTATTCCAATTAGAAAAGGAAAACCTTTAGAACTATGACTTTCACATATTGGTGTCTGTAAAAATCTCGTTAGGGAACTTTTTATGAATTCAGATACCTTAGGCCCCACCAAATAAACTAATTCAATAGGTTTGAAGGTGCTCGGGATGCTGTTTTTTAATTATCACCTCAAAGGATCTGAAGATGGCAAATGCATGGGGCAACAGTTTGAAAAAATTAATCTAGAGGCTAAAACTTTACCCCAGGACTATAAATATTTGGTTTAGTATTTATAGACTCTAAATATACTATTAGTATTCTGGTGTATAGTTCCCAGTGAATAGTAGACCCAGTTAGAAGAGCAGAGAGTCACCGCATGGATTTAGTTCAGAATTGGAATCTTAAGTATTAAGATAAATTACCAAAGAATTATGAATCATAAAGACATGGACTTGGAAATTGTGTGTTTAAAGGTTTGCATAATTGAAATGATCTAGGTATAACTAGAATCATTAAAATGAAATATTTTGTGTAAATTTTGAAAGATATTTTATAATGGTAGCAAATATAAAAGAATTACCAGTTATAGGTACAAATGGAGAGATGCGTTAAGTTGTTAGGTATATCTATTTATAAATTTGGAGGTTTAAAGACTACTTAAATTCATTCTCAGCAGGTAAAACACTTAGAAAATGCCAAGTTAAGGCTAGAGGCTTCAGAATTTTTGCAACCGTGGTGGGAAAAATCTGTAACTTCAGTTTATTTTTATTATATAGACTGCTTTCTTAATTTGCCTTTAGGCAATTCTGTGGTAATAAAGGCTGTGGGGGTAGGAAATAAGTGTGGTGTTAAAGAAATGCTAAAGTATCATCAAAGGAAGCAAAGTCAATGAATACTTGAGTATATAAAAATGGAAATAATTTTGGCAAATTATAATCAACTAATGTCACATGTAAATGACAGGATGTAAAAGATATAGAGCATGATAACTGATAGAAGCTTGGCCTCAAATGCATGCTCATACACATACATACAGACACATAAAGCTATCAGCCATAATTTTCTGAATAAGGGATCATTATAATAAAAAACATACCCATAATAAAATAGAAATCACAAGTCTGAGGCTGAAAAATCATGCAGAGAAACACAAATAAAGCACTTTGGTTAAAATTATATACTGCAGTTGACTCTAAAAATAAATGTCATAATACACAATGCCCTGTAAATTGGTTCACCCTTATTCAGAGCAGCCTGGCTAAGTACAACAATACTGTATTATTGGATTTTTCTCTGAAAGAAAAAAATGTTTGTGTATAATCGGACTAGAAAAATAATTACTTTTAAAATCTTGTACATTTTTAGGAAAATAATTTCAGTTTCTTGAGTATACGAAAAGGAAAAATTTTAAAATCATTTAGTATAGAATAATAATAGCACTATTATAATTACATTGGGATTCAGGGCATGCCCCAACAGATGCAACTTTGTTCCTGGCTGAGATTCTGCTACCAAATCCTTTCTCATCATCAAATGTTGCTTCTTTCGGCCAACTGTAGAAGTCTCAAAAATTGCACTTGTCCTCTTTCCCAAAGCAGAAGCAAAGAATTCAGGCTCTCCTCTTCTTAATACTTGAATCCCAACCTGACTTTTCTAAATTCTCTATTAGGAAATAGGCCTCAAAAGCAAAGAAAAAGGAAAGCAGTCTGATTCCAGAGATTTTTTTTTTTTGCATGGGTAGGGACCGGGAATGGACCCCGTGTCTTTGGCATGGCAGGCGAGACCTCTACCTGCTGAGCCACCGTGGCCTACCCATTTCAGAGATTCTTTTAATTATTGCCTAAAGACCTGGTGCTGTCCCAAGGCAGGGCTGAGACATTGTGAACGATCAGGCTGTGTGATCTTAGGGTTTCAAGGCTCCCCAGAGGTGAGATCTGTGGGGAGGCAAAGTATGGGCAACAGGCGCCATTCTAACAATTATTTTCCAAATGTTTGCATACTTTTAAGTAGTCTAACTTTTTTTAGGTGTGTCTAAATTTTTTTATTTTTTTACAAATTGGAACATGTCTTTTTCTTGAACAGAAACATTTTAAAGAGATTTTCATGGTTTCTTAACATACTCTGATTTATTGAAAATTTTTTAGACTTGAGTAAGGGAAGAAGGTAAAAACAATTTGTGAAATACCTGATAGAAGAGGACACAGAGAAAAAAAATTAACTTATTTGTGTAAAAAATTTTTATATGAAAAATTTAAAAGACTGTCATTTTGTTCCAGACCTTTCATTGCTGAGTTGCAAAATTTTGATGGAACATAAGGAAATAAACAAGGCAGAGGGAAAGCTTGGGATGTGGAAAGTAAATTAGGACCATGCACTGATAGTTTCTAAGAGGAAAATAATTACATCTCTCTTATTAATTTGATAATAAGAGGAATTGGAAGTATATGAAAGATAGACGAAAAGGGCTATAAGGTATTTTGACTCCTGGATGAAGAGTCATTGACAAGTCTATAACATAAAATCATGGGCGACTCAATAATCAAAACTCTTTGCCCCCATGGCCTGATCAGAGAACTGAGTGTGTGTGTGTGTGTATATATACATATATATATATATTGGATCTCCTTAGTTTATTTGTCAAACTTATGCATTTATTAGTTTCCATCAATAAAAGTAACTGAGTATATTTACTATCTTTCTTCTAGATTTATTTTCGTAATGTTTTATTTCAGCTGTAAAAGCAGATACACTTTTGATGCAGTGCCAACTCTACTATTTGTTTACAGTAGCATCTTAAGCATATTACTTAAATTATCTCAGTTTATTTTTATGGATTTTTTTTTGTATGTTGCATGGTGGAGATCACATTTCATTAGTTTCTCCATGTGAGCATCTTGTTATTGCAGCACCATTTGCTGAATTTTTGTTTGTTTGGGTTTTGTTTGTTTTGCTTGCTTGTTTGTTTTTTGGAAAGTGCAAGAACCAGGAATCGAACCCAGGTCTCCCACAAGGCAGGTGAGAATTCTACAACCGAACTACCCTCAAACCCCGCTCAGTTTATTTTTATAATTTATAAAATGAATATAATCAGTGTCATATAGCAGCTATAAGAATTAACTGAGAAGCTTTTATCAGTATATACTAATTCCCTTTATCTAATATTGTTTACTGTTGTTGCTTTTTATTAATTTTTTTTAGAAAATTGCAGCTTCACATGGAGTTGTAAGAAATATGACTGTGGGATCCCATGTTTACACGACCCAATTTCCTTCGGTGGTAATATTTTCAAAACCAAGTACAATGTAGCAACCAGAATATGGCTCTCCCCACCTTGCATCCAGCTATTAGGCAAGTATTTGAAACCCACTTACACATTATAAATTAGTAAAGCCAGCTCCACCTGAGACAAATAAATATCCAGAGACTAGATTCAAAGTATTCTTCATTTACCTCAGATCTTTGTCTAAACGAGTGGCTTCCACTGGCACAGGGTGTAAACCTACAGAGATAATTCCACCTCGCCTTACTTTTCTACCAGCCTTGCAGCCTGAGTCATGACTCGGTTCTTGATCTGTTTATCCCGTATTGACCACACTTTGATCTTGCTCTAGATGGTGTCCCCAACTAGTTACTGCTTCTTTGTAAATATTTATATATATATATATATATATATTTTAATCAAAGTACTGACTATGAACTTGCTGAGTGGAAAAATTGATTGATTGTAGACTGCTTGGCTGAAGTATGGAAAACCGAATCAAAGGTCTATCTCTTGACCTCTTTCTTTCTGACCATTGTGGAGCTGGGAAGGTTATAGAAGGCAGACGCAGGTAAGAAAGTTTGTCTGGCAATGATTCACAGTACAAAAGGCAGGAGAATTTAGACACAAGGACCAAGAGAAAACTCCAGAGAGGAGGTTACAAGACACCTGGATGTGTGCTCCTGACTGCCTTTCCTGGTCTCCTGCATGCTCAGTCACTAGAACTTCAATCCAACTTTCTTTAGCTTTTCTTTCCCTTACAGTTTCTACATGGTGAAGTGTTTTATTGAACGTCTGGAGTAGTAGCATAGGAAAGTGTCATAAAAGTGGAGGAAATGAAACGAAACATGCCCGGTAGGAGCTGAGCACGAATGAAGCAATTCCTGTTCTTCATTGCTGTTCTTTCCAGATGTGCAGAATTTTTTGAAACGGAAGGAAAACCAAAAAAAAAAAAAAAAAAGAAGAACTTTTAGTGATGTCTAAAAATATATAATTGGATTCTATGACTATTGTGCTGGAGAGGTGCTTTTCAGAAGTACTTCCTGAGGAGAGAAGTTGACAGAGAAATTACATTTTGGCTTGCCTGGCAACACTATTTTCCACCTTGAGGTCTGGGATTGTTTTATTTGGCCATCACTCTTTTTGCTTTACTGAGAATCAACCCTCTAAACATATATTAAGAACAGAGGGCCAATGTGTCTGTACAATATCCCCAACTCTGCTTCTGGTGGGCTTCCTGTGGCTATATATTTAAAAACAATTAGATATATTACTGTGGAATACAGGGACAGATTTTCCTTATGGATAGAGTGTAACTGGAAATATGCACGAGAGTCGCTAATGTTTTTAAAAATCATTTTCTTTTTATTTAAATTTCTTGAAGCCTTCTTACCTTCCCCACATACAGAGTCAGTGGTTGAAGTTAAGTCCATGCTGATGGCAGGGGTCACCTCTCTGAAGGAAAGTCACCTTCTCCATAAGGTCCTATGATTTTAATGCCTCTTGTGATGAGTGCTTACACTTGACTTGGTCTTTCCCCTTCTTGAAAACCCCATCACACTCAGACTGTTTTCTTTACCTGAAAGGGAAAAAATGTAACTTGATCTTTGACCCATAATAGTTCTGGTACTAACAAACTCCCCATGTTTCTACCTCTCATATCTTCTCAATCTTGTCACTTTCCAGCCCAAAATCTGAAATTAAAGAATATATAAATTAGACTGAAGAGAAGGGAAGGATGATTCCTACAACAGCAAGATGACTTTGCTATTCTTTCCCTCTACTTAGAATGTTTTATTCATTCACTCTTTCATTTAATATATATTTACTAGTTTAAGGTACAACATTAGTCACCACAAGTGACAGAAAGATCAATTAGATACAATCTGTGTCCTCAGTAACCTAGACTCTAGTGGAGAAGAAAAGATATTGGCAGAATAAAGGTAATAATAGGATAAGCCAAGGGCCACATGCGAAGGACTTGCTAAGTGCTAAAACAGAATAGGTTTAAAGGCTTATGGGAAGCATGAATCAGGGCATTATTATATATATTTTATGAACTAAGGAATTATTTTCTCAGGAAGGTAACAATTGGTTTGGGACTGGCAAATTGGTCAGATTTTCATAGTTGAGGATGGGGTGGGAGGAAAAGGAAAAATATTCCAAGAAGAAAAAATGGTATAAACACAGCGTCTGGCAGGGACCGACAGGGATTCTGTTTACTTGTGCTGTACATTTTGTGTCAGTAAGTTGTGAGACTGCAAAGATTTCCCATTCCTGTACTGTTCACCATAAGGTCTATGCATTTCATTTCTTATATTGTTCAGCCTAATTCTGGCCCTGAAAATTTGGCAGTGCCTTCTGGAGCTGAAGAAAATGTAAAAGCTTCCATTTGTCATCCTCTGAAGTTGTCAGTTTATACTGAAGTGTAGGAACAAGCCATTGATTATCAAGGCCCGAGAATTAGACACACAGATCTTGAGGATGTATGAAGCTGTAGCTCCCAGGTAAATTTTCAGAAACAGGCTCTCGGCCTTGGCAAGGAACTCAGACTTCACTGGATGCTTGTACAGTTTTTCCACAACTACCCAACCCTGCCTAGATACCATCAGTCTCAGAGAACTCACTATTCCTAGAGACAACCCATTCTTCTTTTTGACAGCCTTCATGATTAGAAATTCATTTTTCTCATTGACAGGAAATATTTTCCTACACTTTTCTCCAAGAGGATTGCTCTCCAGAATAGTCAGGCAATGTGTTAATCCTCTTCAGTTACAGAGACAAACTTTATTTCCCTTCACATCCATTGGCCACAGACTTCTCTCTATCAGTAGAGACATAATCAAACATAATCTTTTCTATTCTCTGACCCATGATTTAGAATATTGAATGCACTATTTTGCATTTTTACAATTAAATTCCAAAGACCTCAAAAACACTCTCTAAAAATAAATTCTTAGCATTAAGAATGAATGTTGACCTGCCATGCCAGAGGACCCAGGTTCGATTCCGGTGCCCTCCCATGTTAAAAAAAAAAAAGAAAAGAAAAGAATGAATGTTGAGAAAAGATCACATTGAATGGTCTTGGCAGAAGGAAAAAAAAAAAAGGATGCCTTTGTAAGCCTCTTTTCTTTATACACTGTTACCCTATAGAACCAAAGAGCTTGAGTATATACAGCCTTCATTCCAGAATGTTTCCAACGTAAGCTTGGAAGATGGCAATGCGGCAATTGAAGAGGCAAGAGTGGCAGCAGTTATTACATTTCCAGGAATTGCTCACCACAGTCTGGGCTGCCAGAGCCTGTTTTGTGAAGAGAGATAATGTTAGATAAGACATTGGAGAAAACTGCTGATTATCAAAAGTACTATTCACTCTGTCATTAAACAAAAGAGTAAACCTGAGCCAAGAGACCAGAATCCAAAATAGTTCGAAGTTTTGCTTTGGCTACAGGAACATGTGTACATGTCTAAATAAAATTTAAGATAAACATAGAAGGTTTGTATTTCTCAGCATTTTTGCTAAGTGTTTAGTGGAGCCCAGTCCACCTACAGAATGTCCAAAATGCTTTAAGTGGTTGAAACTGTGCCCCCAGCTGACTATTAAAACTTTTCTCTAAGGTTATAAGTGAGAGACTAGATGCCAAATCTACTGGCCTCTTCAGAAATCTATTCTTTTTGTTCATACAGTGTTGGTCACCCTCTCTTTGATATCCCTTCCCCCTTTTGGATGTAAAGATAGCAAGAAAAGCTAGAATAAGGCAAAGCTGACATTCAGTGCCTTTTGTGCCTCACCACAAAAGGTGTTTGTGGAATTAATTGGCCAATGACGTTTCTGGAGATTTATTTGAAGACATTGATAAATAGGAAAACATTTTGTTGTTTGGATAAAGAAAAAAAATGGAGCTGTATGTTTGTTTCCCTGGCTGCCTAATTAGGACGCTATGTTGTGCCATGTGGCTGGCCCTTGTTTAGAGCTCTCATAAAGAAAGGGCTCTCAAATCCAACCCTCTGTCACAACTCACTGCACAGGGTGTTCTCCAACTTTCTGTGAGGAGAACCACACTTTTCTGGCATGTCAAGGAGTCAAAGTTTTTGGAACATGAGATGTACTTTGCCATTCTCACGTGCTTGAAAGCGGCACAACTGTCACCTTCTAGGCAGTTTCATGAGCAAAGGACAGCAAGGAGGAGGCACTATATTAAGAAAAGAACAAGGTAGAGGTTGCCTGGAGATTGATGACAGAGGGATATACCAGCTTACAGAAATTAGGGGTTCTATATTTTCTGTGGAGGCAAAATCAAAAATCATGGTTAATGCTATTATGTGACTTTATGTACTTTCACAGGCAGTTGAAGCCTGAAGACATTCAGGTTACATATGATATTTTATTTCCATTAATTTAAATACAGATAAGGGTACATAATATAAATATATGAGTATAAAAGTATATAAATATATACTGTAATATAAGTATATAAGTATACAATATACAATTTGTTAAAACTACTTTCTGAGCTCATACTATGTGCCAGAAAGGGTTGTAGGAGTGGCGATGCAGTGGCAGGAAAGACAGTCACAGCTGCTCTGGCAGCTTCACTCTAGTGGTGGAGAGAATAACAGATGAGCATCTAATGTAATTTCAGGCAGTGATCAGTTGCTACAAAGAAAAACAAAGGGGATAAAGGAAATAGAGAATGAGACTGGGTCAATTGTGGCTCTTTATATTATTGGGTTATGTGGTGTATGATTTTAAAATCTACATAAATGTCTGCATACTATAAATATTGGTTATTTTTGCATTTTTACTCAATATCATATTTCTGACAAGGTCATATTTTACTATTTCTATGTTTTTGTATTCTTTTTGTTTACCAAATGGCTTTCCATCATGCAGCTACATCTGTTTACTTAGCCATGTCCACTTTCAATAGCTAGATTACTTCCAGCCTCTTCCTATGATGAATATCTTCATGCATATTTACTTGGGCAACATCTTTCTGGGATTTATTTTCAGGAATGGAATTGCTGGATCATAATACATATGCATAATATTTTCACCAATAAAGACAAATTTGTTCTCTAAAATGGTTTTCCCTGATACACTTTTACTTGCAGGACATCAAAATTACTTCCACGTATCCTTGCTAGAACTTCATGTTAAACAACTTTTAATTTTAACCCATCTGATGGATATATAGTAATGTCTTATGTATGTTTTACTTTTTATTTTTCTGATTCCTAATTAGACAAGCATCTCTTTATACATTTTGAGTTTCACTTTATGTGAGTAGCCTATCTGTGAATTCTGCTCATTTTTAGTTGATTTCTTGCCTTTTCTTCAAAACTGAAAACAAAATCTCCAAGTCTGTAATCTATGTGTTCATTTTGCCTAAGGGTTCTCAGAAGACAATTCTCCATAGGTCACGCATTTCTATACTTCTACAAGCAGAGGCACTGATCTGGACCATCGTTTTGCTCAGTATAATAAAGATAATGTATCCTTCTGTGAAAAAGTTGGGCAGGTTTGCTTGAAGCCTTTTTCTAAACATCAGTGCTTGTAAACTTGAAGTTTTCTTGACTGTGACCCAAGCCCACTATGTATGGAGCACCATCTAGCTAGATTACCCCAGGGACTTGGGAGACTTGGGGACCAACTCAAGCTATAAGAGCATGCTGCCAGCTGTGCCATGAGTCACAGTCTTTTGTCTCTAACACAGGAGCCTCTAGTCATCTGCTGGCATCCAAGAAATGGTGCAACGCTTAACTTAGCTTGCAAGTAGGGCAAAGTCTCAGACCCTTCACAGTGTTCAACAATTCTTTTATTTATAAGAAAAGTTTTATGTAATAAAACAAACATGCTTTTGGATCATTTTGCAAACATTTCTCCATCCCTTCACACTGAATCACAAGGACATTTTTCAACATTTTCTCTCATTAGCAATATAGCATTTGCCTTTCAGATTTAGATAAACCATCCATCTGAAGTTTATTTTGTAGTATGGTGTGAGGTAGGGCTCAAAGTCATTTTTATACATACTCTTCCACTATATACGAAATTCTCATCTATGGAACAATCTGCTGAACACACACTTCTATTCAACTGGTCTATATCTGTTTCTCTACTAGTGTCAAGCCCTTGTAATTAATATTCTTTTGTAATATGTCTTAAAACAATAGATTATCTCTTCTTTTTTCAAAATTGTATAAGCTAATTGTGGACCCTTAGTCTTCAAAATATCCTTTAGAATCCATTTTTCAAATTCCCCAATAAAATCCTGTTTGAATTCTTATTGGAAATATTGAATAGGGAATGTCTATATTAATTTGAAGAAAATTGCCATACGTGGTGTTTCTTTGCACCTGGTTTCGTCTTCCTTGGAGTTCTTTAATAGAGTGTTTGAAACATCTATATTAATGTCATATACATTCTCTGTTAAGTCAAATCTGAGATATTGGGATAAATGGTGTTCTATTTTCTTTTATATTTTAATTGGTTTTTTACGGATGTAAAGGTATGCTATGGATTTTGGTGTAGATTTACATCTTGCACACTTGCTGAATTCTTATTAGTATATTTTTGTGCAGATTTTCTATATAAATGATAAGAAAATCTTCTAAAAATAATATTTTTATCCTTCACTTCTGTCCTCATATCTCTTCATCTCTTTTTTCTAGTATCACTTGAACTCTTTCAACTCATAATTCAAATATGTCCTTCTGAAAAATGTATTTAAAATTTTGATTCCCACCAATTACTCCTTATTCATATCCTTGCTCTATATTTCTCCAAAGCACTTATTACCTATGTATATAGTATATAATTTGTTTTGTCTATTGTCTACTTTTTTTATTAGAATATAAGCTCCACAAGGGTAGAATTTTTTGTCTGTATTCCTCACTGCTGTAATTCCAGTACCCACATGGAAGGTGAGGAACAAATATTTCTTGGACGGATGAAGTGGTAGGAAGCATTCTTTTCTTATTTCTAAGACTAATGGAACTGTATCTGAAATATGATGGCTTTTAGTAAATACAGATTTGATGAAATTAAAGATTTTTTCTTTTAGTCTCAGTATCCTAGTATATTTATAGTAAATAAAGATTTAATTTTATTAAATGATTTTCTGCATATATTATATATTGTATATAAGTATATATAGTGTAATAAAATATTTAAATATTAATAAACAAGAAAAAGAAAATAAATAAAGCAAACCCTTATAATAGTGCCTCATAATTAGTACCAACAAGCAAGTATTTATACTGTGTTTTCCACTTCAAACTTGAGCTTTATTTCTTTATTAAGTTCCTTTTCCCACAGGAATTCATCAAAATGGCTACATTGTATGTGTCTGACTTAACTGTGAAATCCATCATTAAATGTTAGAACCAGTGTCCATGTTAGCCAGCTGGATTATTCTCCTAATGCGTGGTGACATTTAATTAAGTGTTCTTGCTTTGCTCTAAGACAATTCAGAATATTCTGAATCAAGTTTTAATCCCAGGGTAAGGCATTTCTTTAACATTATTGATGCATTCACTATTTACAAACACCTTGATTGTAAACATAAATGTTATAGTTGAATTACGTTATCAACAGCTACAGAATTGAAATAGCTACTCCAGAGATTTCTATAAAATATGCAAATTATTCTTCTACATTCCCCTTGGTTTAAGGTTATTTGGAGATTTAAGCAGTAACTTTCTTCACTTTCAGTTGAAGATCACTGCTAAGTACATTCAAAGCCCTCAAGAAATTAAAGTAAGCTTATAGAAGAGGAAGAGTTTTTTAATCTAAATGAGACCTAATTCTCATTTTTAATAAACTTCATATAGTTGTTATGAAAATCTAGAAATGATAAATGAAGGAACTAGTCCATTTTGCATAACCTTGGATTTCAATTTCTGGATTCCTATATATCTGTTTTGGATGGTAGGAGATTGTAGTCGTCAGAAGTCAGGATGTCCACCCCCTAGTGTTCATACCCTCTCATTGCATGTGGGCAAGTCCTGTGACTTGCTTCTAACCAACTGGATGTGGCACAGATGATGGATGCTGCTTATTTGATTATGTTATGTGTCTGTCTTTGTAAGCTTGATACAGTAAGTAGCCATGTTGGAGAAGCCCATCTGGCAAGGACCTGCAGGCGACCTATAGGAACTGGGGTCAGGCAGCTTCTAGAAGACAACCAGTAAAAAGTGAAGGCTCTCACACAGTCTCTAGGAAATGAATTCTGCCAACAACCTCAAGTAGCTTGGAAGCAGATCCTTCCACAGTTGAGCCTCCAGATGGCAACACAGCCCGATGGACTCCTTGAAACTATGAGCAAAAAACCAGCTAATTCAGGCCCAGAATTTTGACCTACAAAAACTGTGAAATAATAATTGTGTGTGGTTTTACATTGCTAAGGATGTGACAATATCTTATGCCATGGTAGAATACTAATACAGAGATGTGATCCATGGAGGAGATTGAAGTTTCAGAGATTTAAATTTTTATTTTAGCCTAGAGAAAGATAACGTGAAAATATTGCCGTGACGCAATGAGTTGAAAATAAATGATAGGAAATGGAGACAATTATACAAATTACTGCTCTAAAATGAAAGTGAGCTGTTTGTCTTCAGAGGACCTCAGACTTGCAAGGCAGAAAAAGGTGTTCAGACATAGGTAAAGAAGGCCCCTGACTAGCACTTTAAAAACTACCTAAAATAAATCCACAAAACAGAAACCAAGATAAATTAGTAAATATTTGGGGAGAAAGGCTTTACTAAGACTTTTTCAGTAAAATGTAAATTATTAAATATGTTAATTTTATTTTTAACAAAAAGAAGGTTGTAATTGTGAGCTAGTGTTAAGAACAAAATTATCAAATGTAAATGGATGGATTGAGTATATGAGTTTTCTCATAATAAATTATAGAGGTATCTATAGGTATAGAACTTGCTTACTTTATATTTGATTTGAAAGGAGAATTAGGACATTTGTGATGATTTTTTGTAAAGCATTCTGATGTTCCATCAATTTTTTCCACATGAGCTTTCTTAATCATTCAGTGGTCAAGTCATTATATTTTACTTAACTATTATTAATCATCATTTCCTTTTTCTTCAGTTATTAGCTGATTTAGATTGATAGATTTTCATTGGTCACTGAATTTGTTGTGATCTGAATTTTCATTACAGTTTTATTGATTTCATGAAATATTGAAACTATTACAATATTCCCCCTCTCACTTTGTAAAAGTTTTGTATTGTTTTTCCATTGCATAGTTGAATATCCGACAGTTTGTAGAACTATCCCATCTTGGCAGAGACAGATTCTAATATTAAACCTTGAATGTGAAATCTAAACGAGCAGGAGTTTTGTCTACTTTTTTCTGTAACAATCTCTTCCAAGGCTTTAATGTACAAACTTAAATTTCTATTTTGAAATGTTGCTTTACTTTCTATTTTTATTTTCAATTAGCTAAAATTTCCACTCCTATTACTCTTTAACAGGATAATTCTGGGGTCTCAGGGAAAATACTCATGGACTAGATGCTCCTTTAGGGGTTCTCATGGGTGGGAGGGATAACGTCATATCTTACGACTTCCACCCATCTCCAAAGTGACCTCTATGAACCAAGAGAGAGTAAGAATTTCCAATACTTTATTTTCAAGTGTTAAACTTATAAAACTAGCAAATTATGTATGTATTTGTTGTCTCCTATTTATAATTCAGGTTTCCCATATCTATAACTTTATCAAGATAAATCAGTATATTATATAGTTGCATGTGATGTTCTTCATTTCTTTTCTACAAACTTCCTCTTTGTTCCATTTCTGCATTCACAGCTTCTGGGTATCTGGCACAGGGTCTAGCACAAAACAGTGTCTTAATTAGTAGTTGCTGAATAGAATAGTCAAAATTTCCCAAGCAATCGACATAATAATATTTCTTTAACTCTCAAGTTAAGAAATATATGTACAAGCTAGTAGTAGTGAACTTTTCCTTGCCACCTTGAAAAAATGCAAATTTTGGCTCAAAAAATTTCATGAAGGGAAAGTTTCCAGGGGAAGGTTCGAGCTTCACACTTTGTGTTGAAGGAAGTCAAAATTGACAAAACTCTCTGGGACCATTTGCATTTAGCCAGGCAAGTGACTGGCATACATGCAGAATCAAAGATTTTTTTAGAAAAAAAAATATGGGCATGAATAGACATGATTTTCTAATGATCAAGTATGAGCAATGACAAGGCAAACTTGATTAGCACTTCAAATATTTGGCTTCCAGTTCTGGGAACAATCCAAAGCTTCTTAGTAAGTGAACGTAAGGTACCTGTAGTTTATTAGCTCCATTGATTAGAACTCAGCAAGCCCCAAATCAGAATCTGAGTTCCTGTGGAGACCAAATTAGCTTCTCTCTCTCCCATGGCCAGCTACTAACTCCAAACAGCAATTCTGAGTCATTGGTCTCAAGAGAACCTGAGTGAGAAGAGTTTGCAGTTTTAAATTCAACCTGTCATTATACCAGGAGAAACCATCACAACTGTAACTCTTGTCACCACAGGCTCTGAAGACTTCTTTTCAGCAACTATAGTGAAACAAAACCAAACAACCAACCAGACCAAAAAGCAAAACAAAACACAAAATAATCATTTAAGTAAGGAGCTAGGCTGGAATTTTTGTGTTTAACTTCAACTGGAAATATATCTACCAAAGAAAAGTAACATCTTTACTAAAAGCAACAGAGTGCTGTGCAGCAGCCAGGGATGACAGACTACATATGCATGCGGCCATGTGGAGAGGTGGTAAAAATAAAGGGGAAATTTCAGGTTGTATATATGTTACTAAAATAAACACTTAAAGAAAAAGCCATAGGGCTGTATACAACACAAGCAGGGAGTCTTAATGCAAACACTGGATCATAATGTACAATTATAATAATATTATTTCATCAATTGTAACAAATGTACCATACTGATGCAAGGAATTGATCATCGGGGGATATATGGGAACTTTGTATTTTCGGCATGATTTTTCTGTTAAACTGCAACTTTTCAAATTAAAAAAAAGTTAAAAAAATAAAGTGTTGATGATATTTATAAATTATTCCTGAATATTAAGAAAATAGGCAGGTAGATTTATGAAAGATAAATAGATAGATACACGATTAGATAGATAGGTAGATAGATGATTAGATAGATAGATGATTAGAAAAATAGATAGATAGATAGATATAGGTAGATTGATATGGCAACTGTGGCAAATGTTAAAAGTTGATGGATCTGGGAATCTGGTTGGGGTTAGTGTATGTTGGAGTTCTGTGTACAGGTTTTGTATTATTTTTGCAACTGTACTATACATTTGAAATTATTTTAAAATAAAAAATTCATTAATAAAATGCTGAGTGAAAAAAGATTTGCTGTTAGGGTATGCAAAAATAGTTTAAGGTTCATCTGTCATATGCAAGACAGAAAGAAATGACAAGTATGCTCTTGATTATAACACAAAGTAAAGAATTACAGAGTTGGATTCTGAGGTAATTTGTAGCTGTATGTACTCCAGAAAAACTATGTTCTTATTTTAATTCATTCCTATGGGTGGGAACTTATTGTATGTGGAATCTTTTGATAAGATTAATTTAGTTAAAAAGCTGTGGCCCACCTTAATCAGGATGGGCCTTAATCCTATTACTGGAGTACTTTATAAATGTAGTGAAATTCGAACAGAGGCAGACAGAGCCTCCGGAAGCATGATGCAGAAACCAGCTGCACTTGGAAGAGAAGGGAAAGGCCGGAAGAAGCCACAATCTGCCTTGCCATGTGACAGAGGAGCCAAGGATTGCTGGCAGCCAGCCCCAGAATGCAGGCCTTTGGGAGGAAGGCATCATCTTGATGGAGCCTTGATTTGGACTTTCTTTTATCCCCAATACCATGAGTTAATAAATTCCCTTTGTATAAGCCAACCTGCTTCACAGTATTTGCTTGAGCAGCCTAGGAGACTAAAATAGACTCCTGGCACAATTCATACAGAAAATTTCAATCCAGGAAGAGAGGAACAGTTTAATTCATCCATCTGGTTCTTCTTTTCCTCCATGTAATATCATAATAAATATGGAGTGTGTTTCCTTTGTTTTCTGTTTGGTTGGTCGTTTGGTTGGTTTGGTTAGGTTTGGTCTGAGCTCAAGGGCAAATGGATTTGTCTCATCAAGCAATCTGAAAATGCTAAATTCTGATTGTTTTGTAAGAAGGCAAAATATCTCTTCTTGCCATTTTAAGCTTATTACAAATTTGGTACCACTAATCTAATAAAAAACAAGAGTCTGACCAATTATTTGTCATTATTAGACCATTACTTTATCTTTTTCTGGAATATTGATAGAAACATTAACATTTATTAAAACTTTCTGACAAATATAATAAATAATTTTCTACATGAACAATTTGTTGTAAGTAAATACAGCCTAAGGTTTCCATACTTTCTATCAAGAAAAAACTTTTATTTGAAGTAATAAATGTATACTAGTCCTGAAGGGAAAGTAATATGCAAAAACTGTTTTGAAATATCACATAATCCAAAATTTTATTTAATGCACATGACTTTATATAAAAGAAAGAGTTTTTAAACATTTTATTTGAAATATAATTTCAAATTTAAAAAGCAAAGCCACAAGGATAGACTATGTAACTCCCATATACACTTCATCTCATTCATGTTTACCGATTCTTCACATTTTGACATAGTTGCTTTTCAATTCTCCATCTCCCTCTTCCACTCTTGCTCTCATTCACACACACACACACACACACACACACTCATGCATACACACATTAGTTTTTAAACCCTTTGGGAGTAAATTGAGGATATCATGGCCTTTTACACCTAACCACCTCAGTGAATATTTCTTAAGAGAAATGCTATCCAGTTGAATAATTGGAGTACAAGTATCAAAAATAGGGAATTTAAGTTGACACAATGATGTTATCTTGTTAAACATTTTATTCAAATTTTGTCAGTTTTTTCAATAGTGTCCATTATAATTTTTTTCCTGGTCTGAGATCACATATTGCTTTTCGCTTTTAATGTCTCTTTAGTCTCCCTTTAATCTGAGATGGTGCATTATTCTTTCATTGCCTTTCAAAGCATTGATAATTGTGAAAATTACAAGTCAATTATTTGGTAGAATGGCTCTCATCTTGGGTGTGTCTAATGTTTCCTTGTTTTTAAATTTAATTCATGCATTTTCATCAGGAGTGTTCACATAGTGATACTGTACTTCTCAGTGCTCCAACCACATCGGGAGGCACACAAATGGAAATGTTTTAAAGAAAAACTTTAACAATTCTGCCACTTTATTAAATAAAAGATTTTTGTTCATGAACATGATTTTCATAACTTTATAATACTTGTAATCATCTCATGCTATAGTTTTTATTCTGCTTCTTTTATCAACAGTATAGCATTTGTATGTTGCTGCAAAGCTCCTTAACTGCCATTTAATAATTGCCTAATATTCAAGTAAGCTGATGTACTATAATATTTAACCAGTTTTTACATTATAGAGTATTCACATTGTTTTAAATGTTTCACAGGTTTTTTTTCAAATGAATCAAAAACACGTTTTTCTCTTCTGAGACCCTATTGGATCAACTGCATGGAAAATATTGAAAACATTTAAGTTCCTCTGTATTAGCATCTCCTGCAACTGTAATTCCATTGTCAACCAGCAGACTTAGGGAATGGAATCTTTGGGGCAAGTGGAATCTGACAGGAAAACATTGGAGGAACCAGCGGGCATTCATCCCCAATCCTGGAAAATAATTTCAAAAGTAGGTCTTATTGGCAGTGCCTCAGTAAAATCGTTTTGTGGATGGGCTACAAAATGATTTTTGGATATGTATCTGCTTGGTGAAAATGTAATTTAAATTGGTATAAATGTACTTAAAATCATTATTAAAAAAAAGAAATAAATCACTATGAAAAACTTAGCTACATCTCTAGGAGATTTACTAATACAATCTCCCAACTTTTGGACTAGAAAACAAAATATCTCAGAGCACTTTCTCCATTCTTACCCAAATGGTAAGGCTGCTATTCTGAATGTGACATGTCTATCCCACTGATCAAAAATAGTAGGCTCCTGTCCTGCCTGAAGCTTCTCAGATCCTCCAGACACCAGGAGACGCCCAGTTAGTGGACAACAGTGGGCTGTTTGAAGTATCTCAGAAACTAAACCTCTACTTGGAAAGCCAAGCATCCTGATGCTGATGCTAGTAGACTCCTGAGACAGAAAGACAGAGAGGAAGAAGAGAAAAGCAGGAGGATAAGGAACACAAGGAGAAGGAGGAATGCTTCTTAGGCAAGGTAGTTGATTCATGCACAGAAATTAATTGTGAATGTGTTTCCAAAACTTGCCCAACCACTGTACTAATAAGGATTGTATCAGAGAATCAACTGTTACGTGGGAAGGACAGAATTAGTGTGTCTCTCACTAGTTACATCACTGTTTATTCTGACTCTTCCCTGCATCTAGTTAAGTTATAATTATCTACCTTAATGGGACTCACAGGGAAGGGTGGGAATGGGTGGCTTCTAAACAGATAACACTGAATAGCTAAGAGTGCAAAATATTTTCTATTAGGCTTTAGTATGCATCATGTGATTAGGGAGGAAGTATATTTATCTTTCTAATTATGTTTTTAATTCCCTTTTAGCTCCCATGCCAATGAAAAAGGTATTTCATACCACACAAATTGCAGGGGGGGAAAACAGCCTAAGTTTTAAAAACTTCAAGATAAAATTCATTGAAATTGGTAAAACTACAAACTGAAACATATTTTTCTGAAAATGTGCCCTCTCCTGGTGTTCCAATTGACTCAGTTCAGATTTGCATTGCTTCTTCACTGAACTTTCCATTATGCTCCTCATCTTCTTTGACCCTGTGGCCAAGAGGGTGTACTGTATTAGTGGAAGGAGGTGGTGCTGAGTTTCCATCTCTGTCCTGAGCCATTCATAATTCAGATACTTTGGAGTATGGGAGTGTTCCCTTCTACATCACTAATAATTTCTCAAGAATTCTATACTCAATATGAAAAAACTTTCAAGTATTTTAAACCATTGAAAGAACAAGTTTAGATAGTGCAACATGAATGGGAAATGTTTGCTCTGTTGATCTACAGACAATATCCAGGTAATTGTCATGCCATTGAATGGTCCTCCCAGACAGCGAGGAGAACAATCAATAGAACTTCTTAACAGGAGTGATTTGTGGTACTTAATCAACACAGACTGATGCCCTGAAGAACTTTCTGGAGCCAGAGACTAGTTGTGCTTGATATTCCAGATAATTGTCATCATCATTTCTATTCCCTGTCCCCACCCCTAGTACCACTCCATCCCCACTCTTGGGCACACGTTTAGCCCTCTCCTCTCCAAAATAACAATCCATCCTAGTTTCCTCTCCCATGTCGCCTTGTCCCAGCCGAAGTACCTCCTGCAATGAGCCTCTCTTTCTTTTTCTAGTTTAAATAAACTTTATTCCTTGTTTCCTTCAGGTTCTTATCTTGATTCTCAAGACTCCTATCTTCCTTTGATAACATAAATCTTTCACAAAGCAATTTTTTTTATCTTTCAAAATTATTGATTTGGGGGAGCAAGCTTCAGAAGCCTGTTTTGGAAAAAAAATAAGTGCCGATTTTGATTTTTCTCTTTGCGTTTCCAGTGTAGCAATTCTTGCTGTCCTCTAGTAGGCAAGGTAGCTACTTCTTCGTCCAGGAGATAGCAGATCACTTACAAAAAGGTTTAGAGAAGAAAAGCACAGCTATACAAATTTTTTTTTTTTAATTTGCATATGGGCAGGAGGCACCAGGGATCGAACTCCAGACCTCCAGCACCGCAGGTCGGAGCTCTGCCTGCTGAGCCATGGCAGCCACCCACAGCTATACAAATTAAATCCATTATTTCAGCAGAGATTAATCCACAGCAGATCATGTTATTCCCCTGCCTTTATCCATCCAGTAACCTCTTGACACCCATGGTGTTAAATCCATATGCCTTAGAGCTTCACAATTTCCAACTGACCTTTCTAGTTTCAGATTATGTCACTCTTCCTACTATACTATAACTTTCAATTACAGTACAACAAACTATTTTCCATTCTCCAAAGTTGTGTGTTCAAGTCAATATACTTTTAGGACGATGTAGCTATTAAATAAATATGGACGTGTAATTCTGAATATGGACTCCTGCCTCCCTGGTAGAAAATCTTGGCTTAGCATTCTAACTTCGTTAGCCTCAAGTGAAAGCAAAACTGAATGCCATCCCTTACTGTACTTTCCATCTGTTTGTATAAGAAGTCAGAGAGACAATGCTGTCCCAGAAAATTGCTTAATAGTAAAGCACTGTCCAAAAGTTTTTATGTATGTATACTCCCCTGGGTCTGTGATCATGGTTTACTATGAGTGAAAAGGATTCTTAGATTTCTCCTCTCCATTCTACTTCCCTAAGCCAAAGGGAAGCTGATTTTTATTATAGATTTTTCCTTTTGCTTTCATATCAAGTCAATAAAAACCATTTTATAGTCTATAATGTGCTGTATACCGGACATATTCTGGATCACTTCGAGAACTTTTCAATCCTTGGTAAGAAAAGTTTTATATCCTGACCCACACATAGGAAACATTTTGTTTTCTTTGTACATGTGTCTACATATTTAACAACATACAAATATATATACAAATACATATGTATATTTCCCTTACTAAGTGTGATGTTGCTTATTTCATAGTCTGGTTTCTCTTCTATTCTTTATTTTGAAAAACCCTGCTCGTAAACCCTTCACTATACTTTAAGACCCATGCCTCCAAATGACCAGTGCTGAATCTTCCTAAAGAGTAACCTGACTGCAGCTTCTCTGGCTGGTTTACCGGGTACATATGAAAAGATCCTGGTTCCAACATTTGTCTTGGCACTATTGGTGTACTTGAATCAACTCAGACTTCTTTCTTCCTTTCACTCCCCACATATTCAAAAATTCTGTTGGCTTTGACACAAATTATATTCCAAATGAACACTTCTAACAATCTCTACCTCTGCATTCCAGTCCAAAGCACTAGCAAGTTGTCCCCTGAGCCATAGTAAAGCCCCTAAATGTGCTCCTCTTTCACCACATCCCCTTCACAGTCACTTCCTTACCCAGAAGCCAGAGGGATCTTGTTAAAATTTAAGTTAGAGTTCATCACTGGTGAAAACTCAACAACCTCCAATAGCTTCCTTCCTGTATCACATTGCATATCAAATCAAACCAAACCCCTTGCCATATCTCACTGTACCACACTCTACCTCAGCAGTACTGTTTGCCTCTTTGATCTCATCATCCCTCATTTCCTACACTCAGCTGCTCACGGTGATCCTGGCAGGTCTGCCATGTTATTTTTACTCAAAACACCACAACTCAGTCATTGGCATTTTTGATTACCTTGAATCTGCTTCCAAAGCTCCCCATAGAATACGCTTTACTTATTTGTCCTGCCCATTGCTTACTGCTTGTTTTCACCTCAGAGCATAGTCCCCACAAGGACACAGGTCTTCGTTTTGTTCGCTGGTATATCCTGAGAAGCTATGAACAGTCCTTGTCCTATTTTCAACACTGCATCCACATTGTTGGTTAAATAGTTTAATATTATCGATAAATGAATTGAATGTTAATATTCATTTAATATTAGCAATCACACAAGCTTTTCTCGCCTCTACCCATACGAACACCATCATTCACAGTTTCGTGTCTTTTCAACATCATACAAAGTATACTAATTGTAGAATTAAAACTTTTGAATATCAACTTTATAAGGTAAGAGTGGGAGAAAAAAGAAAATTGACAAAGTTTATTGTGTTTGTAATGGGTTTGCCAATAAGGGTAATCATTTATGTAATAAATATTTCAAAAAATTATCACTTTCTAATAAATGATTAAGTCTAATCTATGACTCAGGTTCTTTATTTCTCCCGTACTCCAACTACGTATTTACAACAGGTGTTCTTCAGTTTTTAATCAGAACATTCAGATGAACCCTTTAGAGACCACTGGTTGTGTTTCTGATTATTAAACAGCAGACTAAAAAAGTCCCAGAATTGACCATGTGTTGCCATTTAGTGTCAATCCGTGCCCACCCGAGTCATGGTTTTCCCATTATTGTAACAATCTTCAAATTCTGTTAGAATTTGATTCAGTTCAGGATTAATCCTGAAGTCTGATCCTGAGCATTTCTGTAGCATAACACTGCTGAGGATTAGCCAAAGCTGGATTCTAAGTTCAAGGTCAGGAACAAGAGTAGAAGGAGAAAAGAGGATAAGAAAGGACTGCCAAAAGAAAGGTTGGCTCCCATGGATATGTCTGCTTTATTCCCTTCACAGGTATAAAATTCTGAAAGAACAGTTTATTTTGGAAAATTAATCTTCCCTTCAGTACACATCACATTTTGCAAAAATGGTTTATATGAACATGTCTAAACAAAAGTTGCTAAGGTGTATAATAGAAGGGCATACATATCATATAAGGCATAAGGAGGGAAATAAAATATAGTTTCTATTTCTTCCCTTGGATACATTCCAAATCCTCTCTGCCTAGCAACAGACCATTTGAACTCTGCTTTGTTTCTTTCCTTCTATTTTTTGAAGCATTGAAATTGGTATGAGTGAGATTTATAGGGGTCCTTAGGTGATCGTGTGCTAGACCACTTTAAGAACCACTATTAGGCATCAGCTATTTCCATGAATTCTGTTTAATCAAGCAAGAAGCCATCCTTAATATAAAGGAAGGGAAAAATCAACATAGCCTCCTCACTTTGGTTGGAAGACAGCGTCCTGTAGACTAAGAATCAAAGCTCTAGGTCAGGATGACTGGGTTCAAATCCTAGCCCTGCCACTTACTAACAAGACAAAATTGGGTATGTAATTTAACCTTTCTCTGGCAATATTGTTTCCATCCAAGGATAACAATACCACCTTCCTTAAAAGGATATTGTAGGAATTAGCTTAAATAGTTATATACAGTGCCTGGCACATAGTAACTTCACAATAAGTATTTGCTCTCATTATGTGATTTTCTTTTATATATATGTATTTGAATTCTGGTTCCAACATTTATCATTTTGATCGGTTGAAATTCCAGTTTATAAACAGAGGCAAATATACATGAGTAAACCTCAGGGAATACATTTATTAACAACTACAATGGGTCTTTGCTTTCTTTTTCAAATGTAAACATTCAAATGCAGACATACACACATTACCTGAAAACTTGTGTAATACATTTTAAAAAACTTTTAACTCTGTGATCTTGTATAGTAAACTATTGTTCTAAATCAGGGGTTCGCAAACTATGCCCCTGGGTCAAATCTGTTCTCTGTCCTGTTTTTGCATAATCTGTGATCTTAGAATGATTTTTTCATTTTTTAAGAGTTGTAAAAATCAACAGCAGCAACACACACACTCAGAAGAATATGTGCTAAAGAACTTACAGGGCCCACAAAGCCTAAAATATTTTTATCTGATAATTTACTGAACATGTTTACTGACCTCTGCACAATGAAATTGTTTAACCATAACCCTTCAAAATATATCTGTTTCTTGTTATATGAATGCCTCGACTTTCCTCAATCCTGAGCAAAGTTTAACCCGTCACTCCAACACTTTCTTTCTCACTCATTTATTTTTGGCAGTAGTTCTAAAATCTCTAGCATATCCCACCAATGTCTGAGAAAATAAACTGCATATAATTTTACCTTTTTTTTTGCACCAGCCTCAGAAGCACAGAGAGCCATGCCCAGTACGGAGCACAGTGATTTTGAGTTTTTTGTCTCTTTTTCCATAGTTCTTTGTATCTCTTATGGTCAGCCCTGGTTTGTTATTTCTTGCTCTTATTAATCTGTCCATCTTTAAAACCTCTTTTCTCTTCTTCTGCTTCCAATCTGCATGTACTAAGACAAGGAGAAAGACGTTACTGCTGAAGATCACCTTCTTTGTATTTGGATCCGTTAGATTCTTGCTATGTATATCTTCTTTAATCCTCATAATATCCATTTATGTTTAGGTGCAATTATCTCTTCTTTACAGATTAAGAAAATGAGCTGCAAAAGGAATTATTTACATGAATTCAAGCCCAAGCCCTTGCGATTCCAAAAACTCAAGACCTTTCCTTATGGAAACTAAAAAACCCGGCTAACTTGAAGTGTGTGTAAAGTAAGGGTAAACAGACCAAAATGATGCTTTTGTAAATAAAGTGCCAATGTTGAAGTGTTCTGAGATGTCTGTTTTGCTTTCTTCTCAGTTCTTAGCTGGATTCCAGATAGTTCGGCTTTCTAACAAATAACTTCCAAATCCACAGTAAACACTTTCCTTGTCCAAACACATTTATTCAAATATAAATATTGAGAAAATGTGTATACTTTATGATCATATTTTATGTATATTTATTAGAGAAGATCCAATACTAAGTAAATCCTGGTTGTGGGATTATGGATCATAGCGTTATCTATATCAATACTATTACAACATTATTCATATATATGTATATTTTACTATTTATGTGTTTTACTTATATATATGTGTTATATATATATATATATATATATGGATTATTGAAACATGTTCAGAATTTCCTTTTCTTTCTGTTTTCCTACCCTTGGAGGCTGTAGACTAGAGAATTTCAGTTTGCCTCTGTTTCCATTCCTCCAGTTTCTCCCCTGATGCAGGTTTTAGGTTAAACTCCTGGGTACATCTGACTTTCACTCTTCTTTCAAGTGTCCTGAACAAGGCAGGTCCCTGTACATAATTATGCCTGTCTGAAACACACAGGAGAAATTGAATCATTATTGAGAGACATGTTCACTAGAAAACAGGCACCCAAAGAGGCAGATGAAATAACTTATTTTTGGAGTTTTCAAAAATTACCTAATATGAAACTACTTAATTGGCTATATATGCACTATACAAGATTGTGTTTCCACAATACCAAATATTTGAATAAAAAGAGGAAGAAGCAAAGTAAAAAACCAAGCCATATTTACCCCAAGATTTGGCTTTAGGTGAAATCTGTCAATCTCACTGTAGCAAAGAGGAAACTCTGGCTTCTATAAGATTTGGAGGTATAAGGTTAAGGACAATGGGACACTAAATTTTTTCTCCCAGGTGTTCTTCAAAATCAGCTCACAACTGAAAGAGTGTGAAAGGAGCTTTACTGAGATGGATATTTATTTTAATTCTCTTTCCATATTCCTTTCCCTGTGTCTAGCAAATAGCTATACTTGACCTCTGTTGTGATAAAGGAGGTCTGGATTCAGGGTGGAAAGCAGAAGCTGGGGAAAGACACTCTTCCTTTGGATTTTGGGTTTCAAAATCTTGAACTCCTTTAGAGTGCTTTGTTAGGGGAAGCCAGTGAAGGACAAAACTAGGAGCAGCTAAGGAGAAAAGGAGATGATTCCCTCATGGGAAGGCACAGATGTTGCTGGGTCACTAACCTGCAATGGTCTGTGCTCCGTCTTAGGGAGTTCCTGCAGAGAGGAAGTGGCAAGACCACAAAAGGGCAACAGCTGCCTGGATGCAGCTAAGGAAGATGAGCTTGAGGCACAATTTCTCCCAGCACCAAGAAACCTCCCAAGCCAGTGTATGAAAGGTGCCCTGCTTGGGACTAAGAGGATACTGGAAGTCACCATGATGACCTAATGATGAGAGGAACAATTCCCCATTTTCTACATACCACATGAGCTTCTCATAGACTTGTAGAACCCTAGAGAAGGGTAGAGAGTCCCGGTGATAACTGAGAGGGAGGTTCAAAGGCAGATTTGCTTTGAGTTAAAAACAATGAAGGATTGTGCTGTATCTTCTGTCCCTGGATTTGTGGGCCAAAGTGTCATACAAATACATCATTAGCAAGAGTTCTTTCCACAAGCTCAATGCAAAGGGTTCCTCTAACCTCTGGTGTAGCTAAGGCTTGCTTTGAACCTTATTCATGGTCAAAGAAGGCAACATCCCACTTGTGTGAGGCAGTGTAAGGGTTGTCACATGGCCCCAACTACGCAATTACTACCTTCTCTGCCTGGCATAATGAAATAATACTACCCTGTCCTTTGTATCTTCCAATGTCTCTGTTCCAACTTTGATGTGACTAAAGAGGGCAGCTTTTAATCTTTTGATCAGCCTTTAACTCAAATTCATCAAAACTGTTTGAGCATTTCCTGATCTTTGAAGTAACACGTGCGAATGAAAACAGCACTAAATGGCTTTCCTATAGCACAGCAGCCCTGCCTCAAACAGATGTCTGAAATAGCTTGACTCGATTTTCTCTGTCCTGGATACTTCTCTCAGACCCCTTTTCTTATCATCCTGTCCCTCAACCCCTGAAGTCTCTCTGCTCCTCATTTCTCAAAACAACTGCCTTTGCTGAGTCTAATTCCTTTAGGGCTTTAGCCAAGGACAGGAAGGAAACTGAGAAGGAAAATAGCAAAGGTCCCCAATGCCAGAAATCTCAATTGAAGTGCTTCATTGACTAATAGAATCCAAGGAATGGTTGATTACAAATTAGAAGATGGGGAGAGAAGAAGTTAGGCCTGGGGACAACTAGAACATCTCCCCATCTTTTGCCTCTGCTTCAGCCCCAGCTTTTTCCTTATGGTTAGAAAAGGCTGCTAGCAACTCCCAAGTTGTACATGTTCTAAATTCCTAAAGATTCTAGAAGGAGAATAGATCTTTTAGCTCCAGTTGAAAAAATAACAAACAAAACAGGTAGATTCTAGGTGGCCCAGCTTGGATCATGTATCCACTCATAAACTACTTAATTGTGACCAGGAGGAAAAAGAAATATAATTTTCCTAGCTTGGATCACATTGGTTAGGGTGATTGAAATCTCCCACTATAGACAGGTAGATGCGTGGAAGCATTTTCTAGAAGGAAGAAGAATTTCTTAGCAGATAATTACATAAATATCTACCCTAGATGGAAACAATTTTTAGTGTCTACTGAGCCAGACAGTGGAACAGATGTTTGCACATATTATTTAAAAGATGAGGAAAAGTTTACTTTTTTTTTATGAATTTGGCATTAAAGGCTGATAACATTAAAAACTACTCTTTTTAGTCATGTCAAAGTTATAACAGAGATCTTGGAACAGACAAACCCAGGAGTAGAAGATAGAGCATATTCCTTTATTGTTTTTAACTTAAGATAAATCTGTCTTTGAATCTCCCTTTCAGTTATCAGCACTGGGGTCTCTCCCCTTCTCTACGGTTCTACAAGCAAATGAGAAGCTCATGTGGTATTTAGAAAATGGGGAAAGGATTCTCTCACCTTTAGGTCATCATGGTGACTACCAGGATTCTCTTAGTCCCAAGCAGGGGACCTTTCATGCATTTGACTTATGAGACTTCTGTTAGTTAAGAAGGCCAAAGCCACATCTATAAATTAATATTGGGATTTAACACATTCAAATTTAACCAAAATTGCCAAATTAGTTCTAAAAATATCAGTTATTGATCTTTATTTTTCCTACTTAAATATACCTATCAAAGTTGATGAGTATAGGGTGCCCCCGCCCCAAAAAAATGCCCAGAGAGTAAGCATTGTTAACACTGTGGTATGGACACTTCTAGAGACTCTTTTCCACCTAGTTCTTGTTTTGTTTTGATACAGAGGTGACACTCAGAACATTTAACAACTTGTACAGCTTTGGCACCGACCAATCAAAACAAAAGATGTCTATGGGTGGATTAGGGTCTTGAGGCCCCAGTTCCACCCCCACCACTGCATCAACTCTCCCAGTGCCAGGCTTTATATCATGGCTGCTTTATCTTGAGGAGGTCCAGGATTGCCAGATTGTGGGGAAGCCTAAGAAGGTGGTGGATGTAGAGGTGGGTTCTTGGTGGGGTTCTTTGTTCAGTGGCTATTTACCAACTGATATAGAGGTGCTTTAATATTTTAACAACCAATATGGTTGTCTGTACCAATATGGACTGATGGGGTTATCAGACTGGGAGATAGTATGGTGCTTTCTTATAGTTTGTATTGTCCTCACTTAGTAAAATCTTGTGAATAGTTTCTTGTATCTAAACATATTCCTACATATGAGAACTTTCTAACTGGCATCTGTTGATGAGCTGTAGGCAGTTCAGAATGTCAATCCCCTCGGCTCTCACAATGGTGAGGGGGGCCTGTGTGACCAGCTTCCAGGCCAATTTTACCACTTACCCCAGTGAGCCATAAAAGCACTGTCATTCACTTCACGCGCCATGATGTGAAAAGGGCTGGGAAGAGCCATTGTACAATACAGGTTCTAATAGGGACATATTGTTCCATTATGTGATTATATAATGCTTTTCTTTTTTTTTTGTAATTTGTATTAATAAAACCAGTCAACATACAAACACGAACATTCTTAAAGTATGAATATTCATTACTTGGTGTGCAATCGATGGCCCACAATATCATAACATAGTTCTATATTCATCACCATGATCATTTCTCAGAACATTTACATCACTCCAGAAAAAGAAATAAAAAGAAAAAAGAAAAAACTCATGCATACCATACCCTTTACCCCTCCTTCTCAATGACCACTAGTATTTCCCTCTACCCATTTTAACATTTGTTCCCCCTATTATTTGTTTATTTTTAATCCATATTTTTTACTCATCTGTCCTTACTGTAGATAAAAGGAGCATCCGAATAAGGTTTTCACAATCATGCAGTCACTTTGCGAAAGCTGTATCATTATGCAATCATCTTAAAGAAACATGGCTACTGGAACACAGCTCTACAGTTTCAAGCACTTCCCTCTAGTCTTTCTTATGTACCTCAAACTAAAAAGGAGATATCTATATAATGTGTAAGAATAACCTCCAGGATAACCTCTCAACTCTATTTGAAATCTCTCAGCCAGTGACACTTTATTACGTCTCATTTCCCTCCTCCCCCTTTCATTCAAGAAGTTTTTCTCAATCCCTTGATGCTGGGTCCCAGCTCATTCTAAGATTTCTGCCCCACATTGCCAGGGAGGTTTACACCCCTGGAAATCATGTTCCATGTAGAGAGGGGGAGGGCAGTGAGTTTGCCTGCCATGCTGGCTGAGAGAGAGATAGGTCACATCTGAGCAACAAAAGAGGTTTTCTGGGGGTGACTCTTAGGCCTAATTTTAAGTAGGCTTAACCTACGCTTTGTGGGGATAAGTTTCATATGGACAAACCCCAAGATTGAGGGTTCGGCCTATTGATTTTGTTGTCCTCACTGCTTGGGAGAATGTCAGGCCTTCTCCAAATAGGGAAGTTGAATTTTCCCCCTTTCTTGTCGTTCCCCCAAGGAGACTTTGCAAATACTTTTTTTTTCACTGTTCAAATCACTCTGGGATTTATTGGGGCATCACTCTGGACAAACCTACAAAATCTCATGTCCAACTCAAGGTTCCATGTACTTATGGTGTTCAGCTAAACTGTATAAGTTATATTAGGAGATGCACTAGTCAAAATATAAATTTTGTACCAAATTAACGTTTTTGCTTTAGTCTCACACATAAGATAAATTTTTAAAATATGAATGACCATCTATTTTCAACAGCCTGCAATATTGACATTCCTTTGTTCTTCTTCATGCAAAAACATTGTTTAATTTGTACATTTAGTCACTATCATTGTACACTCTAGGCATTCCTAGATTATACCATCTCAGTCTTTATCGTCTATCTTTCCTTCTGATTTCATTTTTGCCTCCAGCCCTCCTCCCTCTGTCATTCTCACATGCAGCTTCATTCAGTGTTTTAACATAATTGTATTACAGTTAGGTAGTATTGTGCTGTCCATTCCGAATTCTTACAATCAGTCCTGTTGCACGATCTGTATCCCTTCAGCTCCAATTATCCAATATCTACCCTAGTTCTATCTCCTGATGGTCTCTATTTTTAACTGAAATTCTCCAAGTTCATGTAATGCTTTTCTTAACCAACCCTGCATTTGTGGTTTTTCCCCCTTTTTCTGCAAAGGTCTCTTTCTGATAGACATACTTATACCTATATCTTTGTTCATTCTTTTGGTTATTTTCTTATGACAAATTTCCAAAAGTGGTATTTTGTATATACAGGCCTATTTAAGGCTGTGAGTATAGAGGATGACATTTCCTTACCTTTCTAAGAGCAGCTAGAAATGCAGGTCTAAACCTAGATGGTCTGTTTTTGAATACTTGCTCCATCATCTGATTGAATGTGTGGCCTTGAGAATGTTACTCAAAATCACTATGCCTCAAACTCTTGCTGAAAATGCAGATTATCATAATATTTAATCACTTGGATATTGAGTTGATGCATAGGGAGTATTTAGAAAAATTCCTAACTCATTTTTTACCATTAATTTAAAAATATTTGCTCTTTTCATTGATAGTAGTTGTTTTTGTTACTCTAAAGTTTTCCTATTTCCTCTCTTGCAGCAATACATATTTATTTTCCCACAAATCCAAAGATGTTGGTAATTAAATTCCTTACAATTATTGCTATAATAAAACAGAGACATAAAGATTTTCTTTTAAAAAACTGCACCTCAATTACTTATGAAATTGAACATTTATTCAGATGTTTGATAAACATGATTTATCTTTTGCTCATTTTCAGTTAGGATTATTGTCTAGGTCAGGGATTTTTTTTTTTTTTTAATGGAAAGCTTGTAGGAAGTCCAAGGCAGCCTCTTACCCCATGCTGGGAAAATGAAGACTGGAAATACCAGTGTAATCGGAACCTCACTGATGTGCTCTAGATGGAGAGCTTGTGGTTTTACAATCTTGGCTGCCCATTGCAATCACCTGGGAAATGTTAAAAGGCACTGATGACTGGGTCACACCCCAAGAGACTGTGATTTAATTGGCCTGATTTAATTGTCTAGCAAAGAGAGTGTGAAAAGCTCCCCAGGTGATGCTAATGTGCAGTAGGTGGGTACTAAATAATGTAGGTCAAATGGGTGTGTCTGACGAAGGCTCTGAAGAAAATTGCTTTCATTATCAGTCTGCTCTCCAGGCCAACTGGGAGCTGACAATGTAAAACCAGCTGCAAAGCCTCCTGACTAAGACTGAAACTGAAACATTCAAGTCAGCTAGACTTTGCAACATCTTGAAAACTTTGCTTTGGACAGTCTCTTTCATTTTCAAACTTTTCTTTTTCTGAAAATGTAACCCAAAAGTTGCGAAGGTAGAGAATACAACATGGCAGATTTTTATGTTTTTGACTGTTCTATTTCCATATTTTTCTGCTGTTGATGAAGAAAATCACAAAATATTAAATATCTACAAAGCAGACTGGATAATATGCACCTTGTACATAACTGTGATCTTTTGTCTACTCTGTAAACGTCTTGAGAGTCAATATTTAAAGAAGAGAATGCTTCACTTGGACTAAAAATTATAAGCTGAAATTGTCCTTGAATTGGGACTATTCTGCCACATATCTTCAAGGGAAAGATTTAAAAGCAGCTTCAAAGAACTCAGAAACTTAAAAGAAGGATAGGAAGATGCTGATGTTTCAGGAAAATCTACATTATTTGCTTCTGTGGTTTTGAAGACGTAAATAGAAACAGCTATAGCAAAGAAGTTCTATAATTAGCTTTTGTGCCAATTCCAAAAGTTGCTTATTATGGAGCTTTTAATAGTATATAAAAGCCACTGTTTAAAACTGTTGGGTTGAATTTGCTGGCACTTTAATGAAAAAATTAGTATTTCCAAGCTTTGTGGTTTCTCCAAAGTCATGTGCTAAACCAGTAGAAGTCCTTTATTGCCTAAAGGCATTTTGAAGCTATTGGATGCTCTGGTAATATTCTTCTCCCCAGAAATAGTTTTCTTTCAGACTCAAACACAAGTTTAAGTCAGAAATTAAACGAAATAGTGATCTAAACTGTGAGTGTGGTTATGGGCAAACACTGGTATTTAGAGTAACCAAATGTCTTCTTTAAGCTGCAATCTTACAGTTTTTCTTCCAAGACCACAATGGAGAAAAAACTTGCTCAGTTAATCATACCTCTGCGAAGAAACTATCACCTAGAGGGTATCTTTCAGAATGCCTTCAGCAGCAGAATGGGGCAACCACATCCTGCCCTAAAAAATAAATCTTCATGATTTTCCTCAGTTCCAAACTGCTGGTCAGCATCAAGTCCCTTTCCTGAAGCTCCAAAAGTGCTGTTTCATTACTTGGTATTTCATGTTGGTGAATTATTTGTACAGAAAATCATATGGGATACAAATCAACCCGGGAGGAAGACTTAGAATAAACCTCCACCATCCCCAACCAAATTTTATCCAGGTGCAAGATAGACTAGTAATAATAAGAGAAACTAAATCATGCCTGTAATTGGAAGAGCAGAACATTACTGGTGAGTGCTCAGAGAACATTTATAGAATTCATGAGTTTTCTTTAACATTTTGTCCAAAAAGTTTCAAGGAAAAAGTTAATAGCAGTAGTGACTGATAGAGACAAAAGAAAAAAAATAATCAAGTCAAAGTTCAATTATGTTACACTTCACAGACTAGAAAAGTTGCAAATTCTAAATTAGCCTCTTGGGTATTAGATGGGAAAAGTACAGCCAGGTATAGCCTTAGTTTGAGAAGATGGCATTGGAATTGATATTACACATTGTGGAAATCAGTCAAATAAGATTAATTTTGGATATGTATATATCCAAATTTGAGAATTTCCCAAATAAGAATCTCTTGTTTTCCTCTAAGAAATCCATATGATGTTTCATGATCACTCTGGGAGTCCCCTGGGCTCATCTGAACCTACCAAACAGAAGCTCAAAATTTTTCAGGGCTGGTTCCTAACCTTTACTGCTTACCAGAAGCACCTGAAGAGATTTTTTTAATTATCCATTGTATTAGTCACGATCCTTCAGAGAAATTGAACTGACAGTGTGTGTGTGTGTGTGTGTATATATATATATATATATATATATATATATATGCATGTACACACACACACATATATATGTAAGTATTAAGGTATTTATTATAGGAATTGGCTCTTGGAACCATGGGATTGGCAAGTATGGTTTGAAGCTGCATGTACTCCAGAAAATGATTTTCTTCAATTTAGTCTATTCCTGTGAGTGGAAGCCCATTCTAAGTAGACCTTTTTGATGGACACTTCAGTTAAAGTGTCTCCCATCTCAGTCAGGATGTGTCTTAATCCTATTACTAGAGTCCTTTATAAGAGAATGAAATTCAGACACAGAGAGAGAAAACCACAGTAAGCAAGAAACTGAAACAGAACCTGCAAGAAAAGGAAGAAACCAGGAGATGCCATCTTGTGCCTTGCCATGTAACAGAGGAACCAAGGATTACTAGCAGCCAGCCCCAGGACATCACAGTCTTTGGGGAAAAAGCATCGCCTTGATGATACCTTGATTTAGACCTTCTCCCAGCCTCAACACCATGAGTGAATAAATTCCTATTGCTTAGTCCAATCCATTTCATGCTGTTTGAGTAACCTAGGAAACGAAAACAGCAAGTTCAAATGCATAGAGCAGGTCACAAATTGGAAACTCTGATGCAGGAGGCAGTGAATTCTCCAGAAGAAGGTGGCTTTCTGGAGTAGGAGTAGAAATTCCTCCTTCTGCCAGCTGAAATCATCAGTTCTCCCTTTAAGGCCTCCAACTGAATGGGTGAAAAGGCTTCGCTCATTGCTGAAGGCAACATTCTTTGTTGATTATACATGCAATTAGCCATGGATGCAATCAACTGATGACTTAAATACATGAAATACTCTCATGGCAACAATCAGGCCAGTGCTTGCTTGATCACACCTAGACACTATAACCTAGCCAAATTGACACATGAAATTAGATATAATATCCAAAAGTTTATAAAGCATTTGGTTTGCCTTCACTCAGCTCTAATTTTAAAATGCAATTCTAACTTTGCGAAGGATATGCCTGGGCATTTACCACACACTGAATATTTCAGCTTGTGTTTGTTTTCCCAGACATGCCATTCCATCAGATTTTACTCTTACTACCCACATTTTGCAGGGACCCATTTTTAAATTCCACTTCCAATGTAATAATCACATGGTACACTTTAGACTGAAAATCAGCTCAGGTTACAGAAAGTTAGGTACAGCTATGTTTACTTTCTTTTCTTTGGTAAAAAGCTAAGATATCACTGTCTGTTTATTACATTAGAATGTGTTTAAGAGAATTTCCCAAATAGGAATCTCTTGTTTTCCATTTGGCTGAGAGTAACTTCAAAGTTACTCTCTGGAGATGATCATGTCTGTTTTGGGAGGTTCTCCTTGCATTCTGATTGTGTAAAACAAATCTGCTTCCACCCCTGATGTATTTGGAAGTCCCTCCTCCCTCTTTTGTTCCCACTTGATTTAAAAACCTGCTCGCCTGGTCCCAATCAGAAAATGCAAAAAATAAAAATAAAAAACAAACACATTGCATTCCTAGCCAAAGATTTTTGCATCGACTAAGGCTAATTACATGGTTTTATCCCTCTCTGCAACAATTTCCATGAATAAGATGCACCATTTTACTTTTCCAGCAAAGATAAATGTATGAAAAAGCATAGCTCTTTAGAAATACTGTGTTGTAAAATAAACTGTACTATAAAATGCAACAAAGCATATGTCAGCTCAGTGAGAACAACTTGTCCCCTAAAATATGAGCCTAATTTTCTGACCCACTGGTGGGAGCAGTGACTGGATTTGAATGAAGTACAAAGGAAGCCATCTGAGGATCTTGGGTGCCAGAGGAAAGGGACATTCTTATAACCCTGCCTTTCTAGAGAGGATGTCCACTTTGAAGAGTGAGTCACTAAGAGGGGTGCTGGAATGTACTTGCTACCCTGTCAATTTCTTCTCACTCCTTCCGTGGCTCGAGAAGCAATGCCATGTGTGCATGAATGGATGCTTGGTCAACAACTGCCAAGTTCCTAGGACCAAGAAAATGTGGACTTGTTATCTACATGTTAGCTCAAAATAACTCTTTAGCTAAAATAGCCACATAAGTGAAGTAGGATATTGTTTAAAAAGTTGAATTGTTGATTCATTTTCCCCTTTCTTCTACATGTGTGGACCCAGTCTAGCTATCTGAATTGGCAATCTAAAGTACAATTTCTAAATGTCCTTTTTTTGTCTTTTTGTTCTTTCCATAACATTCAGCCAAGAAAAAAAAAATAGAATGGAATTTCTCAGGAACAGTTAGGAAGCCAAAAAGTGTGCTAGATGCATTAGGTTTATGACAGTTCTAGGATCTAAAGGAAACAGAAGAAATCCAGGAAAAATGTAAAAATAAAATTGAGTCTAAGAGGAAGCAATCTTTGGGTTAGCATCTTAATGAAGCGGGAATGATGCGGAGGATTGTAAGTCACTCATTCCCCAATTAGATCTCATTTTCCCTGACTGCAAAATAAAACCATGTCTCCACACAGCAATAAAATTCATATTCCACTGATCACTCAGGTTTTTTTATTGCTGATTAGGTTTCCTGAATAAAGAAAGTTCAGTAGTAGCCGTAATAAAAAAAACAACTTCAAATTTGATGGATGGAGAGAGTTTGAGCCTCATTTAATGGGACTACTTCAGTTAAGATCTTCAAGAAGCTTACCAAATTGAACTTGAAATAGTTTCCACAGATCCAACCTAGCGGTTTTCACAGCTGCCAGGCTTTTGGACAGGAAGCCTCAACAATATGGCAGAATTGTTGGTGGAAGGCCAGAGGCAAGGTGGTGTATGGGAAAGGTCAGCAGATCTAGACCATGGCCCTCATCTGTCCATAAGAGGCCACAGGATTCTGAACAATTCACTGTATACCATGGCTTCTAGTTTCATTCTCTGAAAATGGGAGATTGA
>PVIY010002209.1:50202-131630 GCA_004026745.1 Myrmecophaga tridactyla | reverse complement strand
AATAGACTCAATGATGAAATCAGAGAAATAATATTAACTAGAGGGTGGAGCTTTGGAATTCAGAGATGGGATGAAGGTCGTTTTCTATAGACACAGAGAGGGGAATGTTTCCAGATATTCAAGAGAAGGAATAACAAAGAATTAAGATTTTGAATTGAGCAGAGTTAGAAAGCCATTTGACAAATTAGACTAGAATGAAATCACATCAGTTGGCTTGCAACTGAAACATTAGCAATTAAAGGGCTATACAGAACTTTGCTGGATTATTTAATTTCTTTTTGGAAAAGCTCTTTCCTTTTCAAATTTATATCTTTAAAATTGAGTGGCCCAGTTTGGGCTTATTAAATTTGAGGGGAAAGTATTGTATCAAAAATTGTTTTTAAATCACTTTGCTAAATGCAATTGTAAAAATATTTTCCCTTCATGTTAGATTACATGACTGGACATCATTTTAAATTCCAAATAATATTTTAATCTAAAACTTTTCAAAAAGTTTGGGCTAGAAATTATCTATCTATAAAATTATCAAACATGGAATGCGTTACTCTTCTTAATGTAATATTCCATGTGGACTTCGATATTGTTTCAAAGAATCCTATCTACCCACCTATTCACATTTGAATAGATCCATGGGAAACATCTGGCAGGGTATAATTCAATATCTACTAAGCAAATGAACATTTATATATATATATATAGTTTTACTCCTGCAAACTTAAATATGAAACAAGACTGTTGTATATTAATAATGCTTCGTTTTTTTTTCATTATTATTTGGGAGGTTCAAGAAACCAGAAGTTTCAGATGAAATTAAAATAATGTTTAAGCTAGAAACCTTTTTTTAATAGTACTCAAAACCAAAGCTTACATTTGCATATGAGTCAAAGTTTACATGGATTAACTCCTTTAATACTTAGAACAACTCTATGAAGTAGATGTTATTACAGGCACAGAAACATTTGGAAGTTTCTTCAAGGTCACACAAATAGTAAGTGGTGAAACCCATATTTGTAATCCTAGGGTGCTTTTCTCTGGAGTCCACACTCTTGTTCTCTATGCTAAACTGCCTCCTATAATGTAATGATATCTTTAATGTTTAAAAACTGTTTTCAACAGCTCTATATGCTTAAAAATGTCATAGTACTAGAAAATTTATCTTATTGGGAAAAATTCAAATACTTTTTTCACTTCTCAATACCAAATATTAAAGAGTCATAAAGTAAGTCTCTCATCTATCACATGAACTTCATGCTATTTTGAGGCCAAAGACCAATTAGGAATGCTTAAAAAGAAGACCATAAATAAAGTCCTACCATGTCTTGCTAACAGGACCGGCTGAGCCAGCTAACATGTACAGAACGCCACGTTTCTCTCCAGTTCCCAGCACAACTGGCTAGCAGGAATCCTGTATAGTAAGTGTCATACCTCAGCTGCTGCACAGACTCACCTTTTTGACAAATATGCTACATTCAAGCAAGCAAAGGATTTTTTGTTGAAACAATTGCCTGAAATCCAACATTACATTTCAATCCAAATTTAGGTAATCTTCAACTGGAGTACCCTCACAGACAAAAGGATTGTCAGTAATAAGCCACTAATTCGTGTATTCATTTAACAAATATTTTCTGTGCCAGGCACAGTGCTACGGATATTCAGTGCCCACTCTAACCCTCAGGAGACTGCTTATTTTGACTTTCACTGCATCGGGAAATAAATGCAGTATTCCCGTCCCTTCCCATCCCAAACACTAACTCACCTTTTCTTTACAAATACCTGGCAAAACAAAGTGTCAAATCTTATATAGACATTTTTCTTGAATATCCCCTATGTCAAAATGCTGCTGCTCTCTGAGAAGCTTAGAACTGTTAATATGTATTGGCTTAGGAAAGAAAAAGAAACAGAAAAAGAAAAATGATCTAATGGCAAAGGTGTTGCCCTGAAGAGCGACAGCCCATACTTGGGGCAGCAGAAAAAAATAAACATGCTTTTCTCTAAGAAAGGAGAGGAAAGAACCAATATAAAAGGGATAAGATGAGCAGATATATTGTTTACAGTGAAAATAAAAATAAATTAAATCAAGTACATTCCTGAAGGAAATCTGGGGTCATAAATGCAGTACAAGAGAAGAAAAGAAAAATTACTAAGGCAGGATTCATGTGTATGAATTCAACTGAACAAGAACAAAGTGAACTGTTTAGCTGCCATTACTTGGGAGATCATAGCTAAGAAGCAGCAGAGTATTGGGACGGCATTTTTCAGCTTCATTAATGGATGCATTCCATCCTGGAAGAAAACGATTCTAAAATGAAGAGAGTGCTGAGGCTGTAAAAAAGAATGATCATCAGGAACACACTGTGTGTGCTATATTTGTTATCCAGCATCAGGGCAGAAAGCTTTCAAGGCTCTTTCCCCCCTTTCTGGGTGTTACAACCAAATGGTTGACCTTCTAAAAACGAAATTATTCTTAATTTACATAATAGCTTTTTCATTGTTGTTGTTCCTTTGTTCTCCCAGCAACATGCTTTAGATAAAAACAGCGATATCCATTTGTTAACACCCCTCAAGAGGAAAACAACCATTCCTTACTTTTCCCTTTCTCCATCTCATGCACAAATTTTAACTAAAGAGGGATCTTAGAAGCAAAAGGAAAGTGTTCACTCTGAAAGGTTTCTTGTCTAGGGAGAGATAGGATTCCTGTATAATAAACAAACATTATGTTATCTATCTTCTCCCTTAGGTTACAGAGGTTTTCAAGGTGGATGGGCAGAGCAGGAAGAAGATATATTTATTCATCAAACATGTATCTATCAGGAGAAAGGCAATTGGAGGAAAACGGATATTGGATCTACGGCATTTAATGCTGTTTCCTTGAGGCAAGGTTAGCCTGAGGCACGATACCTGAGAGCAGTAATATCATCTTCTCAGGGCTATTATAGATATCTAAGGTCTTAAAGCTACTGGGAAGGGAAGATGTCTTGTCATCTTTAACAGATAAAATTTAAATAGGGATGTTCAGTTTCATTTTTTTTTTTTAATTATACCATGCCTGGTTTCCTCACTTCCAATTTTCCCTCTTTTAGTTCATCCTTCATCGTGCTATCACAATTTTCCCAAGGCACACTTCTATTATAGTTGTGAACAGATGAGAGCAGCAAATAACGACAAAAGACCAGCACCTTCGATGACAACATAGTATACATATTTTAGCCTATTCTTTAGTCTCAAAAATGTACCCATCTCTGACCTCCATGCTTCTGTTCACAATTTCCTCTTTGAAAGTAAATTATTTTATCCATCTCACACACCTACATCCCATCCAGCTCAAATGTCAACAATCCATTCATGATCCAATAGCTAAAGTGAAGCCTCTCTCTTCTAAATGCTCATTCTTCTTTATCTTTACAAGTTAGCAATAGTTAAGTGTGATGTAGCCATGTATATGCTTTGTCTTGTTTACCCCTCCTTTACAGGCACATTACTGTATATTTAATGTCTTCACAGCAACAATGTTTCAAAGATATGCTTGTTGGGGTTCAACAGCAGGAGTACATCAACTCTTATATTCAGTGTCAATCCAAGTTATTCTTTCACTGCTTAGTTTTCTCTTAGCACCTTGAAATACATACTAAACCACACAATTGTTTATATCACCCTAGTCTGGGATTACGTACTATTTGCATTGCCTTTTTTCTCTTAAAGTACAAGAGAAAATATTTAGATTGGTGCTAAATATGGGCAGATTTGAAGTTAGATATTTGGAATTGAAACCTAGATCTTAGCTCTGACATTAAATAGTTTTATCTACTTAACCAAACTGTAATGGAGAAATTAAGAATTAACAAATGATTATGATTACTGTATTATTACACAGATTTTGTTCTTCCCTTTCTATATTACAGAATAGCCAAAAGTCAGTACCTGAAATTAGTGAAACTCAGCTAGTTTCACCCTTGTTTATATCTACTATTGGAATGGTTATTTTAGCCTAGTCTCAGCCCTGTTTATACTTACTATTGTAATGGTTATTCTAGCCTACTCTCAGCTTGGTGTATACTTTGTGATGGTTATCCTAGCCTAGTCTCAGCCCTGCTTATATTTGATATTGTAATGGTCACAACTCCATCTCTCCTTGTTGTCATCCATAAAAACCCTGAACTCCTTAGATTTGGGGAGACTGATTTTTGGGCAGCTAGGCCATCTGATATCCTGCTTCATACATTGCAATAAACTCTCTCTTTGAAATCCTGTGTTATGAATTGGATGTTATGTGCATACAGCAGAGAATCTGGCATTTGTTCAGTACCAAAACCATGGAACATTTAGGGCCTCAATTTTTTTCTAAAATGGGGATAAAATCATCTATTTTATACAATTTGTGAGAACATTAAATGGGATGATTTCCATTAAGCACATGGAAACGGTAATCTCTCAAATGGATGCTAGCTTTCTTCTTTTCTATATATTCCATGAGCTATAAAACTCACTTTTTCAGTATCCTCCAAAGTGTCTATTAGCACTGAACACTGATGGCATACACTTGGCGCTTCTGACCACATGTGGTTGAAATCAGGATGGAAACATAATTTAAAAATTTTTCATATTATTTATGGCATAATAGATCCCTGGTAAGAGTTCTGATGATCTGATCCTAGACCTGCATATCTTACTCACTAGTAGTGAGACTCTGAGCTAGGGCTGCCACTTCTTTGATTCTCCATTTCTTCACCTGTAAAAATTAGGACATTGGACTAGATCCATGATTTTTAATTTGATTCATTTCTAACTGTTTATCTTTTTGTGTTGTACAGAGCATCTTATAGAAGTACAAAAAAAATGTGTTACAAGCAGAGCTGATTTGGATGAGTAGGGAAGACGTTTAGAGCTTCCACCTTTCGTTTGCTCCCAAGGCCACACTCAATCTGACTTCAATCAAGTCACAGGTGAGCAGAAAAGTCACGAAGAATTTCAATAGCTAATCAGTTACACAGGCCGGCTCAGAAAGCAGGTATAAGAAATTCCAAACTACAAGGCATTCTTCATACTCACTGGATATTTTCTAAAGATTCTTTAAAACGTCAAGATGAATCCTACCAGGCATGTGAGTATATTATGAAATTAGCTAAAAATTCTAAAGTGAAATTCCATGATTGAATGATTAAAGAAAGAAAACAAAACATTGGCTTATAAATAAGACTTTAAACAAAAGAGGGTAATCAGACATTGCTGTTCTGTGTTTATAAGAAAGAAAGTGTAATGTTGACCATTTGGGCACAAAAATTCATGTGAATTTGATATGTCTTTATACTTTCAATAACACTAAGAGTATATCAAATGGCCACAATATATTAGAATGACCATTTTGCAAAAACCACGCAAGAAATTAAATTTGTGTTTTGTAGTCAGAAAGATGGTTCGATATAACAGTGCTAGAAAATGTACTGAATTATCCTAAGCTACAGTTTATCTGTAAAATGCAAGTGACAGTATTGATCCTCATTGCTTTCGTTTGTGATTATTAAACAATATTTGGTATACAAGGACATTGGCTCATATTAGTGGCAATAAATATTATTTTCTTATCTCTCTTTTGTTTATATAGTTTCAAATATACAGTTAGCAATGCTCAGCTTAGAGGGGAAAGCAATGTTAGCAACTCAGCTTTTTAATGGTCTCTTTCTCAGTGGTTCCTAACTTTCTAACCTTTTGAAGCTATTAAAATAAAGTCAAATAATGATACTGCTGTGGCATAAGTGTATGCCAGGATCAATAAATTGTGGTTGTTGGGATAAATTGCAATTAAAGAGGTAGGGCTTGATTGCTTGACAGTAGGTAGTCTTTCTAGCCCCAAACAGCCCCACTATCAGTCTGATTTATAAGCTAATCAGCATGGACTTCACATGCATTTCACTGAGAGACCATCAGATCGTATTGACTTCTGTCCATATCTTGTGTGTGCCCTTGACTTTGTCCTGTGTCACTTACATGCTATTGATGTAAAGTCCCCGCAGTTTGTTTTCTTTGCCTTTTCAATAATATAGTCTTTTTTATTTACATGGGCAGGAACCAGGAATCGAACCCGGGTCTCCAGCATGGCAGGTGAGAACTCTACCTGCTGAGCCACCATGGCCCATCCGATATAGTCATTTTTAGTCATGCACAATGTTGAAACAATTTAACCTATTTGTGCATAAGCGCTCTAACAGGTCTAATAAGTTAAGTATCACTGCTAACCTTTTTCCCTTCGCATTTCTGTACACATACCATAAAAACATGCAATAATTCAGGCAGTTAACTTTCACTTCTTTTTTGAAACTGATTGAGTTGTGCTCATTTATTGTGTAAGAAAACATTATAGTAAAATAAAAATACACAAAATTCTTTTATCCTGTTCTACTATTGGTGTACTATTAAGACTGTAGAAACACTCCTGTTGATCTGTGCTCTTACTCAATCACTTGAATGATTTGACCAAATAGTAGTGTGTCATTTCAGTTGGGCAGATTCTTATACTTGAAAGTTTGTTTTGACTATTCTCATTCCTATTCTTCTTCTACCCTCTCTACAACATTTCATTTGACTAGGGCTGAGCTAACATGATTTATTGCTATTTAAGTAGAAATTTTGCATCACCTCTATAGACAGAGCAGTTGAGGTCCTGCATATAAAACAGACAATTTTCTTACATGTAAGGTTAAAGTAATGAAATATGGATCCCAAGTAGTAATAGCTATGCATGTGTGTGTGCCTATTTATCATTACAAGAGCATATGAAATTGAATGTATTGCTTGTTCAAGCATTTTGGGGTGCTGCATATAAACTTTTCTCACAATCTATTAATATTTTATTGTTCTATAATGAAACTGTCATATTTCTATTATTCTATCTAGTCACCATAACATTTATATTTAATATGTTCTCAAAAGTGACTTTAGTGATTACAAAATAGAATATAATCTATTTTCACAGGATTTTATCCAGAGAAATCTGTATTAACTATTATTTCTCTGCTTCTTTTGTTTAATATCCAGAATACTGATCCTTAAGTGTTGCAGCACCTTTAAGTATCATGAAAGAAAGATTAACTTATATTAAAAGAGTTTAGAGTTGAGTGAAATGCATGTGTTCAAATCCTCTCAAAATTGATAAGCTCTACAATTGGCTAGTTAACCTGAAGCCAAAATAAAATAATCACCTTTAAATAATCATCTTGAAGTTTATGCTCAGTTATATTACAATTGTATATTTGGGATTATCTCTCCCTTCAAATCTGGGCATTGGAGATAGAGCCGGGGCCATTTTAATGTTGTTAAGACAGTCCTAAATTTTACACAAAGAACACAGTCTCTGCGAAAAAGTTGTTTTCTCCACTTCCTAACAGCATTTTTTAAATTATTTTTTAAACTTTTCTAAATTGTGAAATATAACATATATACAAAAAAAAAACCACATTTCCAAGTACAAATTTAACAACTAGTTACAGAACACATTTTAAAGTTTGGTATGGGTTACAGTTCCATGATTTTTTGTTTTTCCTTCTAGCTGCTCCAAGACACTAACGACCAAAAGAAGTATCAATCTAAATGATTCAGCAGTCACACTTCTTTGTTAAATCCTATCTTCTCTGTTATATTCTTTCTCTTTTTCTTTTTTGTGAAAAATAACATTTATACAAAAAGCAATAAGTTTCAAAGTGCATCACAACTGTTACTTGCAGAACAGATTTCAGAGTTTGGCATGGGTTACAATGCCACAATTTTAGGATTTTACTTCTAGATACTCTAAGGTACTGGAGACTAAAAGAAATATCAATCGGATGATTCAGCAATCATACTCATTTGTTAAATTCTACCTTCTCTGTATAACTCCATCATCACCTTTAATCTTTCTTCACTTTTTAGGGGTAACTGGGCTATAACCATTCTAACTTTTTCATGTTGGAGAGAGCTGTCGATAATATGGGATAAGAGGATGGAACTAGTTGATGTTCTCGAAGGACTGGCCCTCTGTATTTAAGGACTTATCTGGTCCAGGGACCCATCTGGAGGTTGTAGGTTTCTGGAAAATTACCCTAGTGCATGGAACCTTTTTGTAGAATCTTATATAATGCCATAGTATTCTTTAGGGTTGTCAGGAATGGTTTTGGTTGGGGTTTGGCAAGCTTAACAGCACTTTTTATTCTCAATACTAACTGGACAAATACTTGATTTGTGTTATTATAACAAGCAGAATTTTAAATCTACTGTCTTCTATCCTCAATGATACAACAAGCTCCGGCCACCCCCTCCATCTCCTGCTTTGAAGAAGAGAGGATTTTAGGGGAAGGGGACAGAGTAAAACTTTCAGAGGATGTGAAATACAGAGCCTCTTAAAGAGTAAAAATAAGATTAGAGTTTCAAAAAAAACTTCATGCAATTTAAAAAACAAAAATTTTCTTTTGTTTCTAACATAATGAAATCAATCTCTTTAAAATGTATTTACTGATTGTCATGTCTATGTCAAAATATCATTTATCAAATATTCAATTCAATTTATTTTTAACTCATGTCCCAAAATGGCAATTTGAATCATTTACATTTACTAGAAAATACGTGGTAATTTTTTTCTAATAACATTGGTAGGTAACGCCAAAAATACAACCAATGAATACTAAAGTTATATAAACTTTTGGGAGTCCCCCAAGATTTTCTCAAGGATGAACTTGTAATAATTTATTTAATCATCTTGAAATATTTGAAAAATAGGGAAGACATAAAAATAATAAGTACTCACCACCCAGTATAAAAATTGAATCTTATCTGAAGGTATGGTAGCCCATGACAAACTCTGGGATCTGCCCTGTAACTACTTGTTGAAGAGTGCTTTGAAAACTATTGCTTTTTTCTTTCTTTTCTTTGTACATGTGTTATATTATACAATTTTAAAAAGGAACTAATCAAGGGTAGTTCAGTGGTGGAATTCTCACCTGCCATGCAGGAGAACCTGGTTCGATTCCTGGTCCATGAATTTCCCAAAAAGCAAACAAAACCCAAACAAACAAAACAACAAACAAAAATTTACAAATGGTGCTGCAATATCGGGATACTCACATGGAAAAATAATGAAATGCGACCCCGCCATTCAGCATACAAAAAAAATAAATAAAAAATAGAGCACTTATGGGATGGATGTTCTACAGACCCCAGTGAAATATGTTGTATTTCAGTACTTTAAATACAGAAAGCATAGAAAAAGGGATGAAACGCTGTGATATAACCACTTTAACTAATATGTAGATCTGAGATATTAAAACACAGGTTAATGTTTTCATTAAAAATTGATGATTAAGCTTGCTAAGCCAAAATACAAAGTGGTGTATTTTAATGTATTAACATGCATTGGGAATGATGTGGATACTTGTAGAACAAATATTAATACCTATTAACTGCACATATTCACAACCCAAATTATAAATTTGATTTGTCTTTTTAACTTAGAAGCTGGAATGGAAAGACAGTTAAAGAAAAGTGTCTTATTCCTCTTTAGATGTTTTTCTGTTTGAATCAGGCACAGATCTGCCTGGCTAGAGGCTAGTGTGGCTTCCTAAAAGCGGATTTAATGCACTTCAGAAATATCAGCAGCAGGAAGCAAAGTAGCAGATAGTGCCTCTAGGAGATCATTTGTCTCCCAGAATCTGTCTGCTCCACACTAGTCCTGGAAAAGGTCAACCAGATGACTTAACCATAAAGCGACCCATAAGATAACCTGGGCAAAAGTTTTTCTCATGTGGCTTGCTTGCCCCAGATACTCAAAATGCCATTTAAAAGTGTTGGTTGGGGTGCAACAGTGGTTCAGTGGCAGAATTCTCGCCTGCCATGCCTGAGACCCAGGTTCAGTTTCCAGTGCCTGCCCATGTAAAAAAAAAGAAATTAAAAGTGTTGGTTGGCAATATCTGAGTAACTGGCAATTCCATAGGGATTTACGATTTTGAAATTCAAACATTTTTATTCACTTTCTCATCATAGTGAAGTGATATAACGTTTACAATTTCCATTTTAAAGATGAGGTAAGGAGGCTCAGAAAAAAATACATAATCATTCTAACATTTTCTAGCACAGACTAATATATGTATTTTACATTATATCTTATTTTAAATTCTGGGTTGTTTCTTTAAGACAATGATCTCCAAATTTTGTGTCTCATGTACTCACAAAAAGTTTTATGCACTATTCATTCATAAATTAAATAAATTTTACTACAAAACTATAATAGGATTTACATACTTAAAGACACAGGAACCCCCTCGAATAGTAGATTGTAAAGAGTTAACAAATACAATCGAAATAGAAATTCTAATACTTCTCTTCCAAACCCCAGTATACTACCTTATATGCTCTCTGCATTATACACAAGTTACCTTTGAGAACCTTGCTTTAATGATGTTAGTATATTTGATTTGTATGTGCTTGATTTGATTTCACAATCTCAAAATAAAATTTTCAGAACTCTCTCCCAGAACAAAATATTTTCAGAAAATTTATTTTATAATGATAATTGGCGGAATTCTAATGGTCTGAAATTTACAAGTCTGACTTTTGCTGGTCCTAAGCAAATTATTTAACCTCCCTGCCTCAGTTCCCAAAATGGGGATAAAATTAATACCTATTTAATGGATTAAATCAGTTAATATATATGTAAGGTGCCTAAAGCAGAGCTTGGTACATAGTAAGTGCTGCAAAAGTACTAGTTATTTTTATAGCATGATTATTACTTCATCTTGTGACAGCAGCAAAGGGGAGATTGTTTTAAAATAATTTAAAAAAATCTACTATGCAAAAAGTACTGAGACAGGCACTTTCTGTGTACACAAAGACGAAAAGACACTTCCTTGACATTAAAATAACTTAAAATCTAGCAGAGGTCCATGAGCTCACTTGGGGGACATTTTTAATCAATCAGAGGTTAGTATGTAGTGTTAAACTCATATAAAAAGAGGGATAATTATGTGAAGATAATTCAGAAATACATTTCTAAGCTAAAATCACTGACACAGCAATGAAAAATAACAGTAATAAAAGAACATTGCCAGATGCTCTGTAATCAAAGGCCTCAATAACAGTGCTCAAGATTGTGAGGAAAAATATCTCATTAGAAAGCTAAGGCATACAATGCAAGAACGGGATGTAAGGGGAAAAGGGAAAGAGAATGGCTGGATTCCAGATAAGCATAAAGGGCTCTATCTTCATCAAAAGGTCCTATTTTTTCCCAGAAATTCTTCAAACACAAAAACAAATCACCTTTAACAGTGCAAAGCAGAATAAAAAGAATCATGGTAAACATTTTTGAGATTAAAGACATTCAATAAGTAATTTGCTAGCTTTATTTATTGTTTTTACAATCTTGTGGGGTAGGGTAATTTCATTGATCACTGAAGCAATATTTAAGTATTGCAATATTCAATTAAAAAATTAGGGTCCATAGTTATTTTAGTTTGCTACTCTTTTATGTAAAACATTTCCTCAGTAAATAGTTAAACTATCTGTGAGTGAATTTTGAAAGATTTGTGTGTATTAGCTTTGTGCTCATTTTACTAGTTTATCTGAAACATTCAGAGTTATAGGAAATTCCATATTTAATTTGATCAATATATCCCACCGTTAGAGCCAAATATATTGTCTTAAGGAAAGTACATACATAGATACATTTTTAATCTCAGAGTTTTAACTATCCTAATTGTATTCTATGCTCAATTGAATTGTTTACTTAGTAGATGGATAATGTCATTAAATACAGCAGTGTCCTAAAATTACATATTTCTGAGCTTCACTTGGTAATACATTTTCCTATCAGGTAATACACTGTATTTCATAAAATCATTGATATAAAAACTTACTCCTCCCAGGGTTGGGGGTTGGCACACAGTAAGCAAATGGAAGACTTGTAAACTCACATTTGCCATGAGAAACTACAACATTGCTCTATTATTATAATAACATGTTTTTGGCAAAAATATTATTTGTTTCCCCATGTGCATGTGTATATTATAAATATAATACCTAAAATCATGAGATGGAAAAACAATATCAGTGCAAAAGGGTATCTTTTTATTCTAAAAATTGAAAATCGTTTATTTATAGCATGTGATCTGCCCTTAAAATTTGAACATTCAATGTTCAGCCATCCTCTCTACATAAATCAAAATAATAAGACCATAGTACTACAAAGATTGGGGTAAACACAGTTTTCTACTACTGTGTGTGCATGCATGCATGCATGCATTTTCTTAAATTTAATTTTTTTTTTTTACATGGACAGGCACCGGGAATCAAACCTAGGTCTCCGGTATGGCAGGTGAGAACTCTGCCAATGAGCTACAAAGTAATATGTATGATTAAAAATCAAGTAGTGAAGAAGAGCTTATAAGAATAAAATAAAAGTTGCTGCTCTTTTCTCCTTTATTCCCCTGCTTTGCTCTGTAGCATTAAATACTACATCTTTAAGTGTTTTCTTAGGTTAGCTTCCTTACCATCTCTTGATAATCAGTATGTATTTCAAATAATGCCTGGAAAGCATTTGGTTGATTTTGTATCTTGGAAAAATGGTAATATTAAAATATAAATAAGCTTTTCAGCAAATAGAAGATTGTGGCACAAATTATTAATCTGTTTTCTTTTATTTCTGGAAACAAGGAAAAAAGCAATATTAACTAGCAGTGGAGTGGGTCAAACAGAAATCTCCAAAATAATTGTTTTTGTAATTAAAAATAATTGTGTAACACAGAAAACTAACTTTTGTAGCCTAAATCAACATGTTTAACATACATTAACTCTATATGTAATTTGCATATATTATTCTGCTTAACAATTTCTGTGCACACCAGAGATACTGTAATTTTTATCAAATGTACTCTATTAACTGAATGAATAATGATATGGTTTTAAAAGCTGAGATATAATTATAACTTAGTATCTCCAACATGTAGAGTATAACAGGCTATCAGAGTAATTTGACAAAATTGCAGGGAGAATCGCATATGTTGTTTTGAAAGCTGAGGTTGAACCTCTACACTTAAATCTTCTGCCAAATATCAGCCATGGATTTAGATTTTCTCAATATTCCTCTCCAGGTTATTTAGTTCACTAGCTAGGTTTCAGTTCAGAGAAGTGATACGATGCATGTAGGTTTTATATAACTATAGTCACAGTTTGTGCTAATTGAAAACATGGGTGAATAATCAATGTTATGAGACATATTGTGATATAACAAAACTAGGAGCCAGAACTTGCGTCCCGGTTCTTGATTTGGTCACAAAGTGGTTAGTGACTCAGAGCAAGTCCCATCATCAACTCTGGCTTCACTTTCTTTGCTTTTAAAACACAGTGGGTGTAGGCTCTCAAGACAGTTAATAGAGGCTCCTTTAAGTCCTTAACAAAACCAGTCACAATTATACTCAATTTCATTTGATATGGTATTTATTTTACTAATACAAAAAATAATGTAACTGTCATTGTCATTTTGTAAGCACCCTATTGTCTAGAAAGGTGACTTTAAACATTTTTGGGAAAAGCTTCAGAGCCCTGAGAACCATGAGGGCCCGTGCAGCCAGAGACCTTTACAGATGAAGAAGGAAGAAGCTCCCCTGGGGGCTTCATGAAACAAGAAGTCTGGAGAGAAAGCTAGCAGACGTCGCCATGTTTCCCATGTGCTTTCCCAGCTGAGAAAGAAACCCAGTTCATCGACCTTCTTGAACCAAGGTATCTTTCCCTGGATGCCTTAGATTAGACATTTCTATAGCCTTGCTTTAATTTGGGCATTTTCATGGCTTTAGAACTGTAAACATGTAACTTAATAAATTCTCCTTTTTAAAAGCCATTCTATTTTTGGTATATCACATTCTGGCAACTTGCAAACTAGAACACATGGCTTTACCTGTTTTGTTAGGTTTTGCATATTACTACAATATTTAAAAGGAAAAAGCAACTCTTTTGAGAGAGTTTACTAAAACACCTGAAGAAGTTAGGAAAAAAAAGCAAGGTAAGCAAAAACTATCTCCCTGCTTTTTTACTAACAAACTTTACCAGTTTGGGGAGCTAAGATGAAAAGAGAAAGAGCTTGGAAACGTGAGTAAGGCTCAAAGTAAAATAGATGGGGCACGTATTTTCTCTGTGCAGAGGACAAAAACAAGTCTCTCTTGTTTTGCACTCGATAGTGCAAACTGTCGAGAACCAATGTGTTGTTTTTTGCCAGGTGTTTAGTCCAGGGTAGAATCTGGAGAGGTTGATTTTCTCTATCAACACCAGCATCTATCAAACTAATGAAAATGCTTCAGAAACCACTGGTAGCTGGCTTCATCACAGTCTCGCCCCATATTCCAAAGCTTGAACATGAGCTAATACCTTAGAAGTCATCATTCATGGACGGGAAATGTCACACTGATGAGTTTTCACTAATAACAGTCGTGATCCTTTACAGGGACTGCCCTGAGCACTTTGTTTATACTAAATCCAGTGATTCTCCTAACATGCCCGGATGACAACTGTATCATTTCCCATGTATTTCAGATAAGGAAACTGAGGAACGGAAAGGTTGAGTGTTTTCCACTAATATCAGGGAGTCGGAATTGGAGCGCAGACAGTCTGGTCTCAGAATCTGAGCAAGACCTGAATCTGAGCAACCCTATGCAAAACTGAGTAAGTGAAAGTTTCTCAGGGGAAATTCCATACATCCAGAGAAGTCTACTTCTTTACATTCTTTTTCTTAAATAGTAATTTCCTCTCCCTCTTTCAGAAAACATCTGGAGTATAAAGAGCTTTGGTTTAACATTGCATCTTTAAAAGGCAGAACAACACCTAGCACAGAATAGGTGCTTAATAAACATTTGTGGGAAAAACAAAGCTTAGTATCTGCACTTATAAAATAAGCTTCTTTCAGAAATTTTGCCAAGTGGGAGCTGGAGGGGGGTTGTTTGCTTTGTTTGAACTCTACAACAATTCCACCTATTGTTAAACTATTACTAATTCCCAGGTGTCCTTTTACAGTCATTCTCAAATTTTAATACTTATAAAATCCCGTGAAGGTCTTGTTATAATGCAGATAGTGATTCAGAGGGTCTGGGGTGAGGCCTCAGTTTCTGAGTTTCTAACAGACTCTCAGGAGAGGATGAGGATGAGACTATGGATCTAAGGACCACTCCTTGAGTGTAAAAGTTTTATAAGCAGCTGACGGGTTGACTTTTAGATTTAAGTGACTTAAAAGTCATAACAAGGAACAGAATATAAATATTATGTACATGGAGAAAATCTGTTTTTTTTTTCATTCACATTGTCCTTTTCATTTATATGGCTACCATTATTTTAGGACAAACTGAAGAGTGACATTTCTCAGTGCTACTGGAATGATTGTCACATGGCATGCTAAATTCTTCAAGCTTCATTCGGGGACATACTGTGATGCTTTGTTTTTACATCTCCAACTGTCAATGTTTTTCCTATGACCTTTTCTATGGATTAAACACAAATAAACACATATTTAACAATTTGAAAATGCAAGCTATTTTACAGTTAAGATAGAAGGGGAAAGATGCTGAAACATCCACATTAAAAACTTTTTTGGATTCATTTATCATTCCACAATTTAAATAGATATCCTTTGTCAAAATAAACCAATAAAAAAGCGATCCTTTATTTTGCTGCAACAAAAAAAGCCAGGCTTAATTTCATTCATCTCATATGTGTTTACAGAAGCCATGGAAAACTTTTAGATAAAGCAATCACTTTTTATTTAGCAAACATACTTATTGCATTTAATTTGTGCCACACTAGTCAAAGTGTGACAAATATTAAATTGCTTAATACTCATACCAATTAAATAGGTACTATTATTATCATCTTCATCTTATAGCTGAAAAAACTCATGCTCAGCAAAGTTAAATAAATCTCTTAAGGTCTCACATCTTTTAGATAGTAGAGCCAAGATTCGAATTCTGACAGTCTGCCCTGATTCAGCGCTCTCAAACACTGTACTGTACTGCCTCTCTCTCTGTGAATTTCTAAGATGAAAGCCAATTAGAGATTTCAAAGAGTTGAAGTATTTTATCAAAACATATTTTTAATTAATCTCAAGAATCAGACTCCACACCTTCCAGGGACTTACACTGTCACAAACAGAACAGTGGCAAATGCTCAATGAGGATATAGAATGGGCTGGTCTACAAGCCTGCTGGGGGAATGAGAACTTGGTGGGAGCCATGGAGAACTAGCTTTCTTCTCCAGAACAGTGTCCTAGGTTCACATTACTTTTCATTGAGTGGACTTTACTATCATGAGCTCTTCTAGACTACCTCTGTTCACACATGATTACATTTGTGTGTGTGTGTGTGTTTTATAGCTCCAGTCCTTTCCTTTCTTCTTAGAGTTTCAAAGTCATATTTCCAATTGACATCTTCACCTACCTTTGTACATGGGAATGGAAAGGAGAGCTGTGAAACCCTCCCACAAAAATGTTCCTTTCTCTGCACTATGTTGGAGAATTATATTAATCATTAACTGAAATTAGGAACCTCGAAGACTTTTACATCCATCCTCCTTTTTGCATATATTCCATCTAATTGTATAGCAACTACTATTGATTGCACATCAGGCACATACTACTTCAACTGAAGCCCTCATCTTCTCTCCTTCTGGCTATCGCCAGTGACTCTTGCTTTCCCACTTAATCTTTGATATTCCATCAGATCTGCTTTTTTAAAACACACTTGACAGTCTTGTCATTTGCTAATTTAAATACCTTTGTTGTCTACACACTGCTTAGAGTTTTAAATCCAAACTACTTAGTAAGGTATGCAAGGCCTTTTAACCCCCAAATACACTTCCAGCCACAGCCTTAACAACTTCTCTGCCAAGAAGCTATATAAGCTCACCTTAACACACCATGCCCTTTTATGTCAACAATGTTGTTGTTACATTTTTTTACCTTGGCAATGCTTATTCACCCCAGATGATGCCTTATACATGAAGCATTTCCTCATGTTCCCAAACAGAATACATTTTAACACTCTTTGATTTACCATTGTACCTTGAAAGACCACACCAGATCATGGACTTCTGGCAGGCAAGAACCAGATTTCATGACAGCTCTCAGAGTAATTGATGAACAGCGGGAGCTAAGTAGACATTTATAGAATAAAAAAATGAGAACAATCAGTTAAACTGAACCAAATGGTTTTACATTGAAAAGAAATGTCACACATTTTGGACTTGAAATAATAGTTTAGCACTTTATCTCATGCAGACATGTAGAAAAGTCTATGATTTCTCACTTTTGAATGAAGAAGGATACTTTTTGTAGCCAGCATAACAATGGGAGTAAAAATATATGAACAAGCTTGTAAATCCAAAGAATCGCCTCTACTCAATCCCCAGGATTATGCCTACCCAGATAAAATAAACTTAATAGTCAAATGCAGGTTGGTGTAGGCATTTGACTGCCAAGGGAAAGGAAAAGACATTCTTGTTGAGTTCAACATAGATTTCATTATCAGGAATGTGCTAAAAAAACAATGATACTGTTATGGTCACATGGTAGGTGGTTTGTTTGACATGTGGGAGGCCCATCTTTGGTTAAAACAGGCTGTAGGGCTGCTGCTATATGACTATGATTTACACTTCCCCATACCATCTGTAAATACAGGTGGCTCCTGCTTTGTGAGCTCTTTCTGGAAACTCAACTGGAGATAAAACAATAGCAAACAAATTATTTTCTCCACATTCACATAAACAACTATGTATATTCAGACCTGAAAGCTTTTTATATGAAAAGCTCATGGTGAAGAATTTTGCAGTTATCATTTCAACCTCTAGATGGTGACGCTGTACTATATTGAAAATGCACATTACTGGTGTGCCACTGCATTGTTTCTCAGGACAGAGAGAAATTGAGGAATGAGCACCCTAATCCAGAAAAGGTAGATGTCTCTTACTTCGGTATGTTGAGCTGAGCAAAGTAGAGATCTGTAAAGTACAATAGTGAATAGCTGTACTTAATTCTGAATAATCTTGTTACCGAAGTATGGTGAGACAAAATAAAAAATTTCTGTATTTCATATTTTCTGTATTTTCATAATTATAATCATAAGAATTTTTAAACATATTCAAGAATAGGATGAGTAATGTAATGAATCTACATGTGTTCATAACTCAGTTTGAGCAATTATCAACACATGACCTATATTGTTTCAAATACTCCCACCTGCTTGCAACCGGGTTAGATGTTGCATATACGAAAGTATCCAAAATCTCTTAATTCTCTTTATCAAAAATAACTTGGTAAAAACAGTTTTACTTGATATTAACCTTTAAACCGAAGACTAAGGTATTGTAATTAGTAGAAAGCAAGAGGGGAGCTTGTTGAATCTATTTCTTGCCCTGGGGAGTAGATATATGAATGGGTACAGTTTGTTGTACTTCATCTAGTTGTAGACTAATGAGTCATATTCTTTTACTTTTGCAGGCTTTACCTACAAAGAAAAAAGAAAAATAGCCAAGGGACACTGGCCTTACATGGCTTCTTAAGGAAAATAGGTTTAGGGCATAGTGTAGTTCCTCCTTTTTGACAAGTAGAATCATGCCGAACAATGACGGAAAATGAATCTACCTTGCAAAGTTTAGGGAGAAGAGAAAATTCAACACTGCCAAAGGCCTGTATTGCCGCATTCAATCACTCAAAGACTAAGAAAGAGATCCTTCATGTTTACCTCATGAAAGCCTCTTAAAAGCTAAAAAGGAAGTCAAAAACAAACAAAAAAGCTCGGGAAGGCATCATCTTGATCATTCTGTAAGTGGAAGATATAACCATAAGAGGAAGGGGGGCATCCAACCACTTGCAGGCACCTTTTCACCACAGCGTCCTTGGAGCCAGCCCTTGCATCTGGGGTGGTGTGTGGCTTTATGAGGACACGATGACCACAGAGACTTTACTTGAAGTAAAATAATGTTGGGAGTTCCATCTCTGGAAGCACAACAGGAGAATAAGGAACAAGCCAGAAGGAAAGTAAAAGTGCCAGAAATGAAAAAGAAAGAAGAGATAAAGGAGATAAATAAATAGGAACAAAAGAGGGAAATGAGAACAATGGGAAAACAGAATGTTAATGCTTTCCTCACTTATTCCAGAAGCCCTCCTTTACTACTCCACTGAGCCTCCTCTCCTCTAAACTCATCGGGGGCTTAAAGTATGATTTTATGTCAGGGAAGCCATCATGGGATACAGAGAGTAACTGCTTTGAATTCAGACAGATCTTGATTAGAACCCTGCACAAGGTACTTAACCTCCTTAAGCTTTAGTTTGCTTACCAATAAATTGGGGTTAAGAATACCTGCTTTTCAGGGATATTTTAATTATGAGAGAAAAGTATATGATACAATCTTTTTTTTTTTTTTCCTGCTTGGACAGGCACCAGGAATCTAACCTGGGTCTCCGGCATGGTAGGCAAGAACTCTGCCACTGAGCCACCATCGCACCACCCCTTGATATGTGATACAATCTTAAAAAGGGCATACCTGGTAATCAATTAAAAAGGACCATCATCATCATTATTATTGTTAGGGTTAGTTTTGCATCTAGAAGTGAGCCAAGCATATAGCCTGTGTTTAAAGAATAGTTTCTACTTAATACACAAGTGTGGTTTGAGGGCAAGTAGAAAGTTCCTTAGGGACTGCATGAGCTGCCTTTTAAACACCCTGGAAAATCTTCCCTGAAATATGTAAGTTAAAAGTTATGCATTTTTCCTACATTTGGTGTTTCTATTAATGTATGTGACTAATACTGACTCATTTTAAAATACTAAGAATGAAGGAAGATAAGTGCAATGCAGAAGGAAGTAATCTGTCTCACAGGTAACAGTTGCTATGTCTTTTACAGATATCTAGTGGACACTTAGAGATGGCTTGTCTCTTTTGGATACAATGATGAATATATACATAGATAGATAGATAGATAGATAGATAGATAGATAGATAGATAGATAGATAGATAGATAGATAGATAGATAGATAGATAGAGACAGACAGATAGTAGATGATAGACAGACAGCTCTCTTTTCCTTTTATTTCTGTGTCAAGTTCAGCTACTAAAAGGAAATAACACGGGGTTGACAGTAAATATGATCTCTCACCCTTCTCAGAAATAAATTCAACCCAACAGATTGTATTCAAACTCATCAATAAGAGGCGCTTTTACGAAGGTAATAGGTCTAAAGAAATAGAGTTCTTTAAAAATTTATTTTTATTGAGATATCTTCATGCACCACACTCCATCCAAAGTATACAATCAAAGTTCACAATATCATCGCATAGTTGGATATTCAACACCATGATCATTTGTGAAACATTTGCATTACTCCATAAAAACAAATAAAAAGAACAAAGAAAAAACCCATACATCCTATACCCCTTACCCTCCTCTTATTGACTGTCAGTATGGCAATCTACTCAATTTTTCTTTTTACCTCTTATTCCCTCCTATTATTTATTTATTTATTTTTGTCCTTATGTTTTTACTCATGTGTCCATAACTTGGATAAATGGAGCATCAGTCTTCAGGTTTTCACAATCACTCAGTCACACTGTGAAAGCTATATAGCTACACAATTCATTGTCTTCAAGAATCGAGGCTACTGGAACAGAGTTCAACAGTTTCAGGTATTTCCTTCTGGCTACTCTAATACACTAAAAACTAAAAAGGGATATCTATATAATGCATAAGAATAACCTCCAGGATAACCTCTCAACTCTGAAATCTCTCAACCACTGAAACTTTATTTTGTCTCATTTCTTTCTTCCTCCTTTTGGTCAAGAAGTTTTTCTCAACCCCATGAATCTGGGTCCCAGGATTCCCAGGTCATCCCCAGGAGTCATGTCCCACATCGCCAGGGAGATTTATACTGCTGGGAGTTATGTCCCAAGTAGGGGGGAGGGCAATGAATTCACCTGCTGATTTGGCTTAGAGAGAGAGGTCACATCTGACCACAAAAGAGGTTCTCTGAGGGGTGATTCTTAGGCATAATTACAATAGGCTTGGCTTCTCCGTTGCAGGAATAAGTTTCAAAGGGGTGAGCCTCTACATCGGAGGCCCAGCCTATCAAATTGGCTGTCCCCAGTGCTTGCGAGACTATCAGCAATTCCCTAAGTAGGAAAGTTTAATATTTCCTCCTTTGTCCCCAGCCCCCACAGGGTCTTTGCAAATACTATTTTATTCCCTGTCTAATTACTCTGGCATGATCGGGGCATCACACTAATCTGTAGAAACAAACAAGTTCTCAGTCCCTCCTCAAGTTTCCATGTAATTATGGTGTTCAAATAAACTGACTTTACAAGTTAAATTACATAGTATGCTACTGAAAATATAAATTTTGCTCCAAATAAACATCTCTTCCTTTGGTCTCACACAGAAGCTGAAGTTCTAAAATATAGACCATATCATCCTTTACTTGTATTCTGATTTATCTCAGTCCTATCCAGATCAGCTTCATTTATGTCTCTAGTTAAAATCTGATCACTTTTTCAACTCTTTAAACAGCTGCAAATACCTGAAGTTCCAGGGAATAACAGGGTTTTATTTTGTTCTTGCTTGTTTGTTTTATTCTGAAAAATAACATATATACAAAAAAAGCAATATACTTCAAAGCAAACCACAACAAACAGTTACAGAACAGATTTCAGAGTTTTGTATGAACACTGAAATTCATACAGTTACAGTTTATAATTTTCAGTTTTTTCCTTCTAGATTCTCTAAGACATGGAGACTAAAAGAAATATCAATATACTATATTCAGCACTCACACTTATTTGTTAAATACTACCATCTCTTTTATAACTCCACCTTCTCCTTTGATCCTTCTCCCACTCTTTAGGGGTATTTTGGCTATGCCCATTCTAACTTTTTCATGTTGGAAATGGCTGTTGATAATATGGGAAAGGGAGATGGAACTAGTTGATATTCTGGAGAAGCTGGCCCCTCTGTGTTTCAGGACTTATCTGGGTTAGGACCTCATTGGAAGTTGTAGATTTTTGGAAAGTAATCACAGTTCATGGAACCTTTGTAGAATCTCAGATAAGGCCCTAAGTATTTTTTAGGGTTGGGAGGAATAGTTTTGCTTGGGGTTTGGCAAACCATGGTAAATGGCAATATCTAGTTGAAGCTTGTATAAGAGTAGCCTCTCAACTCTATCTGAACTCTCTCAGCCACTGATACCTTATTTTGTTAAAATTTTTTTCTCACTTTTGGTCAGAAAGGCATCACAGATTCCTTGGTGCCAGGGCCAGGCTCATCTGTGTGAGTCATATCCCACATTGTCAGAGAGACTTTCGCCCTGGATGTCATATCCCCCCAAGCAAAGAGGGTAACAATTTTACTTGTAGAGCTCATCCTACAAAGAGAGAGGCCACATCTGAGCAACAAAAGAGATCCTCCGGAAGTAACTCTTAGGCATAACTACAGGTAAGCTTAGCTTCTCTGGTACATAAATAAGCTTCATAAGAGGAAGCTTCAAGATCAAAGGCTTGGCCTATTGACTTGGAATCCTCAATGTTTGAGACAGTATCTGGTGCTTTCCTGGTGGTAAAGTTTAATACTTCCATATGTTTTCTCCCACCCCTCAAGGGACTTTACCAATACTTTTTGATTATCTACTCAACATACTCTGGGATGTATCTGGGCAGTACATCATGCTATACAGAATTACAAGTCCTCGCTCCCATTCTGGGCTCCCTATGTTTGGGTTTGTCTGAATGATCTATCCAGACAGACTGAATTAGATTATGTGGTATAGATAATTTAGGTTTTGGACAGAATAAACCTCTCTTCCTCTGTCTTATAGAGAAAGTGAAGTTCTAAAATACAGACAGTGTCCTCCTTACCTCTTTATTCTGTGTTATCTTAGTCCTGACCCAATCAGCTTCATTCTTATCTCCAATTGAAGCCTGATGTCTTTTTCATTTTCTTTAACAGTTGTTGCACATGGCAATGCTACCTTTCGGACCTGCAGAACTCCTGCTCCGAGGAGTTAACTATGTCTCTAGTTAAAGTCTGATCACTTTCTCAACTCTTTAAACAGCTGCAAATACCTGAAGCTCCAGGGAGTAATAGGGTTTTATTTTGTTCTTGCTTGTTTGTTTGTTTTATTCTGAAAAATAACACATATACAAAAAAAAAGCAACATATTTCAAAGCAAACCATAACAAACAGTTACAGAACAGATTTCAGAGTTTGAAACTCGTACTCTGAGTCTTAGGTTTCACACAAGTACTCAAAGTCCCAGGAAAATACCATATTATGCATATATAGCACAGCCTCTCAAAATCTAGAAATAATAATTACAGCTCTGGACTAAATGTAACTACTAGAAGTAAAGGATTTCATATATACTGCATTGAAGAGAGTGATGGAACTGAGCAGTATTAGAAAAGTTTGGTCCTCTTAAAATTAGGTTGTGATCTCTAGATATTAGTTTCATTTATAAGAATTGAAAACTCTTAATGTCACAGTTAGCCCAATCTTTACTCAGACATCTGATGATGTTATATTATAAAACTCAGGCTGGGCATAATTTAGACTGATTTTGGAATGGTAATGGAAGGACATATGGCACATCATGAAACAGAAATTCATTGATTTATAGAAGGACCTGTCATCAACATTAAGTTGCCCAAATTAAATTAGTGATTTTCTTGAGTAAAAGAGAATAAGTGGTCAGAGGTTAAGATTAAGAATTAAAACAAGAAGTTTACCATTTTGTGGCTGCAGTGTTATTTGTTATGGGGAACTTCTGCTTTTAAATTATACTTGATAAAATTAAGTAAAACAATTAAAACCACGATACCAAGTTTCTCAATTTAGATATGCACCATGGTAAAAACTGTGCTATACTTAGAAGATCCATAGATAATGCCTTGATTTGCCATTTACTAGCTAGGCAAACTTATGCACATTCTATTGCCTCTTGGAATGTATTTGCTCAACTACAAACTAATGGGTTTGGGGGCCTTAGCAAACACTTTCTGAAGTTCCTAGCAGTTTTAGTGTTTGAGGATCCCATTATCTTATGCATCCTATTCAATCAGTACATTACATCTATTTTTCTAAAATATCATAGAGGAAATGGCAGGTGTGCTTCTATACTATTAGCCAGGAAACAAGTGTCCGTATCCTGATGGTGTGGTGGCAATGGAGAGGGTTGAGTGGAGAGAGAGAAAACAAAGACTGGATGTGAGATTTGAATGAAGTTTTACAGACAGACACATTGTATTAAGAAGTACCTAGAAATATCTGTGAAAGGCAGGTGTTGGCAGGTATGTGAATTAATGAGGCTAAAGGAAAAGATTCCAGATGACTTTTTAAGAAACATGCTTAACAGACAAATTCCTCTCCTGAGTATCAGCCTCTTTAATTATTTAAGTATTGATAGCTGATTGTTGCCCACACACAACCATTTTCTTTTTCTAGGAACTAGATATTTCATAACAATAGAGCATTCTGGATCAGACACTAAAGATAGAAAATTAATCATCAAAAACTTCCAAAAGAATGACATTAAGTATGCCGCACAGTACTTTAGCACTTTTGAAATGAACAAAAAAATAAACATCCTTCAATTAAGATTTCAGAACCTACACATACGATGCCTTAAATTAAATGGAAGCAATAACTGTCAGGAAAAGAGCAAAATAATGATAACTAAAAGTGAGCTAACACTTAATGATGTTTTAGGCATTGCCCTGACACTTTACATATATTTCATCAAATCATCATAATCATACTACAAGGCAGGTACTAGTTCCATTCCTCTTTTACAGATACTAACACTGAGGCTGAAAAAAAGTGAAGTACACTGAGGTCTGCAGCTCACATTGGCAGAGCCAGGGCTTGCACAAGGGACTCCAACCAACGCACTGTTTTATAAACAGAGAACTCTCAAGTCTTTATTTTCATTGCTCTTCCTATGTTCTATATCCTCTGATTTTATTTTTCTTCTCATTCAAAAATATTTTAATTAAGTGATCAGTGAAAAGAGGTGTCACAGCACATGTTCACTAGCAAGCCACTTACTACTCTCACTAAAAATTTCAACTGAGAATGAATTTATTAATTTAAGTTTCAATGGAAGCTTCTAAAACATTGTGAAGTATTTCACTTTCTGAGGCTATTCTATTTTTAGCGTTAAGTATTTCTCTGAAATAGTACAATGTAATTGTTTCATGTCAAAAATCAAATGGCTCCCTACAAAACTTCTGCATGTTTGGCCTTGGGAAATATTTACGCAGGATTGTAAAATATATTGAAATTGGACCAATCAAACCAAGATTGATTTGCCTTGAGATCTGTCTATAAAATTTCTGTAGATATAATATGGCTTATTCACATATTTAAAAAATCCTCAAAATATTATATTTAAATAATATTTTAGATATTAAGTAGCCAGTGTGTCTTCTTAAATATTACACTTTACTTAAATTAGTTAGTATGATAGGTCAGTGAGACAGCCTATTTTTCCACCTCACTGTTGCCTTTTGGCAAAAGATTTCTCGCCTAAGATCACAGATGAAGACAAGGAAAAAGTTTCTCTCTAATCAATAATACCTTCCCCTGGTCAGATTGAGCAGTCATATCCCCAGGGCATGTGATATTTGACTGAAAATTTCTGACAGAGCTAGCAGAAAAGCTGTCTCTTTCAAAAAAGTATTAATTAATTTTAAATATTTTTCAATAAAAAAGGTAAAATATATTTTTTTAAATTAAATCTATAATGAAAACCAGCAGTCTCCCGTTCATTCCAAATTCAAGCTTCTCAGCATTTCAAAGTTTTCAGCTTTTTATATATCTCCATATTTCTATATTATATGCTCACAATGTTATTTCTCAATTTTGCAATGTTAGATAATGTCTATTGAATGCTTAATATGCATGAAAAATATTTTAAATATTATACTCTCACCCACATATACTTCCTCTCCTCCATTTAACCAATATAAATAAATGACAAAATAGTCAGTGTTTATGTTATTACAGTTGGCTAAACACTGTTTATAATTAAGCCAGGCTGCATACTAGGTCTGCATTTCTTCTCTTGCACAATTCCCCCACCCACCCACTTCTTTGCTCATTTTTTTCCCATTGTCTTAGTTTTTAAAAACTAATCAACCTTAAACCTTGTGATACCACTTTAAAAATCTCTTTATTGTCTACCAGTTTGTGTGGTAGATGTGGTTTCTTTAGAGACATCCTTTTGGAGTACTCTATCCTCCTGCTCCAACCTGACTAGGTATTTCTCTAAGACTATTGAGTAGCTGTCACCTTGCACTTCCCATTATCATTATCTTGAAATGTTCTTTTCCTCTCCCCTGTGATGGATACCCTGTCTCCTGAATTCATGACTCCCTTTTTCTTAGTTTACGTCTTCATTTTGGTAGAGGACATCCATAATGCCTTCTTGAGAATGAGGTAAATTTTGGAGATACAGTATGTAGAAAAAGGATCATTTTATAACAGTAAAAAGTGGCCAAGAAATTCTGGGAAGATACCATTTTTTTTTATTATTGTGAGATCAGATGGTTTTCATCCCCAAATGCTATACCAACTACCTTCTATCCCTCAGTGCCACTGGTGAAATAGTCTACATTTTGATTCCTGAACTCATGTGATGTAATTTATCTCTTCGGTCATAAATGTGACCCAACTATCTTTTAGTTGGATGTGACATAAGACTGCTGGCAGCTGGCAAGAAGGAGGAATTTGGAAGCCTATTGGTGGAAAGAGAAAAAAGGCACAACACAATATCAAAAAGAACGAGGAGAGAAGAATGACAAAGTGAGTCCCAGTTGTGGTCCTACCTCATGACAGGCGCACAACCCATCCTGCCCTGTGATCACCCTTTTCTTACTGTTGGTCAAGCTAGTTTGTGTTGAGTGCCAACTACATCAGTGAAAAAGAACTTTGGTTAATAATATATAGGGTTATGCTAAAGAGTAATTTATGAGATCTGCCTCCTGGTGGGGGAAGTGGAGACGAGAGAAAACTGGCTTCAGAATAGTTAGACTAATGAGGGAACCAAGTATTTTTTGAGAAATTACTAGCAGAATATTTGGGGAAAAAAATTTGAGATAATTTCGGCAATTTTGAGAGTCTCATTGCTCGGATGTGTGTGTGTGTATGTGTGTGTGTTTATGGAAAAATATTGAATTTTTTTCTCAAACATTAAGTCTTAGCCTTAAACCATATTTAGGTGTGTGAATGCCATCAATCTTTGATGCCAAACACTTTAAGAACTAATTTTATTCTCGAATTCAGCATGAGGGGTCTGGGAACTTTTCTTTATTTAAAATTTTCCAAAATTCTTAAGAGACATACTGACAGAGTTACAGTAGACTAATAAAACATCAAGTTTCTTTGCATTAGAAAGAGTGGTATTTTAGCCATTCAACTTGCTATCCACATTACTGGCTAACTTAAAAAGAACAGAAAAAATCCCCTCAGGGAGTTTATGATATTTGATATGTGCAAATAAAAAATAGCCCATGATTCAAAATTATAATTCAGTTTATATAAACTCTTTCAGAATTTGAGGGAAAATCATATGAAGGGATTCTTGCTCATCAAAAGGTTGAGTCTTATTACTCTAAACCATCTCAAAAAATAAACTGGAAAACAGATTTTTAAAGTAGAAATATGGGGCTAAAATATTCAAAAGGATTTAAATGTATGTGGATATGAGGTTGTTATTTTCAGTAATTTGTGTTTCTGTACTAGAATGACACTGTTTTAAATACATCTCTACTCATAATTACTGTTTATAAATTTACCAAGCCTACTCTCCTATGTTCACTTTCCTTAAAAGTCTTAGTGGGGGGCCGCTGCCGGGGCTCAGCAGGCAGAGCTCCGACCTGCCGTGCTGGAGGTCTGGAGTTCGATCCCTGGTGCCTCCTGCCCATATGCAAATTAAAAAAAAAAAAGTCTTAGGGGGTGGGCCAGGGTGGCTCAAGTGGCAGAGTTCTCGCCTGCCATGCCAGAAACCCAGGTTCGATTCCCGGTGCCTGTCCATGCAAAAAAAAAAAAAAAAAAAAGAAGTCTTCAGGGTATTTTTTCAAATTCTAATATTATGTGCCTTGGTATATTACCTAGAATTGAATGGCAGATTAATTTAGGGTGAACTGACAACTTCACGATACTGAGTTTTCAAATCTAAGAAGAATAATCATTCAAGATTTATTTTTTTTATTTCTTGCTAATTTATCACTAATTTATCTTTTGTTTTAGCTGCGATTCTGAATGAATCCTTTCATTTTATTTTCTCATCGGTTAGAGTTGGTGTGGAAGAAATCTGTTAAATAGTCACTGTATTGAAATATCTTAATGCTTCTAAAATATGTTTTGCAATTATATAGTTGTGCCATCTAAAAACAGTGATAACTATGTGTCTCACTTTTGAAATTTTGTGTCTCTTGTTATATCTTCCTTTTCATTTGCAATCACTGGCCAAGATGTTAATACGATGACAGCAGAAACTCTTGTGTTTTTCCTGAGTTAATGGAAATGTTTTTAATATTTTGTCATTAAAAACTACATTGGAGGGCAGGCAACAGTGGCTTAGTGGCAGAGTTCTCGCCTGCGATGCCGGACACCTGGGTTTGATCCCCGGTGCCTGCTCATATCAAGACAAACAAGCAAACAAATAAACAAAAAAACTATATTGGCTGGGGTGCAAGGGTAGTTCAGTGGTAGAATTCTCACCTGCCACGCGGTGAGAGCCACGCGGTGAGAATTCCTGGCCCATGCACTTCCCCACTCCCCCCAAAACACAAAGAAACACAAGGAAGCAAACAAACAAAAATTCAACAAATGGTGCTGCAATAACGGGATACTCACATGGAGAAAGAACGGAATGTGACCCCCACCATATAGCATAAAAACAAAACAAAATAAAACAAAACAAAACAAACCTATATTGGCTCTTTTTGTGGCACATAGTCATATTAAGGAATATCCAGGTGGGCTGGGGTGGCTCAGCAGGCAGAGTTAGGAATATCCATCCACCCCTACTTTACTCTTTTTGTTTATTATCATTAATGGATATCAGCTTTTGCTGAATTTTGACCTTCAGTTTTCAAGATCATATGGGATTTTTCTCTTTGATCAATCAATGAACATGGTGAATTATATTTTTCTCTGCCGCATATTTCAAAATGTTGTACAAGTGAAAATGCAATATCCAACTTTTCCCAAAAAATGCTGAATAGAATTTTAGTGTTGCATAAAAGGCTAATAAAGTAGACATACCAGAAAATATTGCCAAACATGGGAGTAAAGGCAAGGCAGTTAGTACCCTAAGACCCTTCCTATCTTGTTTTCCTTACCTTATTTATGAGCAGCTTTACTTTAGTGTTTTGTTTTATTGCATCGTACTAAATTTTACACATAACTGAGAATTGGGCTGGTGATTTTAACAATACAGAAGCACTTCATTACCTTTAAAGTTTTGTTTATTTCAGAACATGAAAAGAACAAAGGTATGTGACATCAGCTTTAGTCTTTCTTCCATGTTGCTTGTGAACATGATGATTTCAACTCTGAATGTTATTTTAAAGGACCAATTTTTGCAGTAAAAAGCATGGGAAACATTCTTCACAGTTAAACATTATCTAAAACAAATAGCAGCACTTTTGTTTTCACTTCTGTAATTGATATCTTAATATGGATAAAGGGAGGAACCCTACGACTTCACTTAAATTTCCCTTATTGGATTTTTGAATTTATTATTGGGGTTTTACAACAAAGCAAATAAAATAGAGTTATACTGGCAATAATTTTGGTGTCAGTGTTATACTGTCTTCATCAAAAGAATTAGGAAGATTTTCTCTTTTCTCTGTGCCCTGAAAAGTTTTAAGTGCACAAGATTAAGTTTTATACTAAATGTTCAATCAAATTCTTCCATGAAGCTGTTTTCTCCTAGCATGTATTTTACCTTTGGTTTCCTTTTCCTCTTCTTTTAAAATTGTTTGTGGTTTGTTTTTGTTGGAGGTGGGGAGCACAAAGGGAAGACAGTAGTTGGACAATTTCCTCAGTTTCTTCTAAAGTTATTGATCTGCTTATAATTTTTCACCTTTAGTGATAATTTTATTAGTTTATATTTTTCTAGTAAATATCCATTTCACCCAGGTTTTCAAAATCACTGCAAAAAATTGCACATACTATTTTCTTCCAATTATTTAATATTCTTTTGTATTTCTTATCAATTTTCTAATACATTTTTAATTTTAAAAACAGACCCTACTATATCCTATTCAGTTTTTTTCCTTCTTGAAATGCATTAATATTAGAATCTTCTCCTTCCTACCCTTTATTTTTTCTTTCTTTAGTTGACTGTTCGACATGTTTACTTTTCCTTATTTTATTTTTATTTTTTGCATGGGCAGGCACCAGGATTCAAGCATGTTTATTTTTATTCTTTCTTGGCCAGTATTGAAAAGTCTTAATAAGGGACTTTGCTTGATTTCAGCTTGGTTGGATGCTAGATTTTTATTTAAGAGTATTATAACTATTTTTTTCCTAGATAGCTTGTAATTAAATAGATGAGTTCATTTTTTGTGTGTTTTGTTTGAAAAGTGTTGTTGTTTTTTTTTTCTCCATGGGCAGGCACCAGGAATGAAAAGTGTTTTTGAAAGTAAAGAATAAATAATATAGTTTTTGTTACACATATTTATGTTTTCCCTTGTTTTATTTCTTTTTTGAAATTTTATGACAATTCTTTGTGCTCTAATATATGAACAGGTTTATAATGTAATGAAGAAGTTTTCTTTTTTGCTCATAAAATATATTTCCACATATGCTTACTATTAACAGTTTAATATTAATGTTAAACTATACTGATTATTTGCTCATTCCTCGTGTTGTCTGTATTATTTGAAAGGATTTGAGAAAAGTACGAAGGTATCCCATGCCATCATGTTTCTGTCATTTTTCCTTTTATTTCCAGAAATTTTTGCTTAGATATGTTGGTTATGTAATTCAGCAAATCAAAGAGTTAAAGATAAATATCCAAACGGTAGCTCATATCGCTTATTAGTATTTTTTAACTTAGAATTTACCATTGACATTTCTCAGCTCAATGCCACTTTTTATTTGCCTTCTGCATCGTTGCTGATCCTTTTACCCTAAACCTTACATGTTCCATCACAATCTCAGTGCCCAGCATAGTGGCTGATTTAATATGAGAAGTCAATATGTTAAAAAATGGATAAATGTATGTTTTAGCCATTTCGTGTATTTTCAGTAAGCTAGCATACCTGTTAATATATATGCATAAAGTCTCATTACAATAAGTGTCCAGCAAGTAGTATTAAAGCTAGAATTGCATTAATACATAATGTTTGTCTTCATAATTTAAAATTGACAGTTTATAAAGCAGTATCCAACTACTGAGTTTAAAATGAGGTTAACCTATTATCTAAGTAGCTTACCCACAGTCAGTGTAAGTCAGCACAGTAAGGGCTCTCAACTTTATTCAGATATGATTTCATTTGGTGACTTGAATTGAATTCAGTCCCTATTTAAAATGTATTTATGTTTTCAAAGACATTCCTTGCTTGCTGCGCTTGTGCAGCTCCTGGCATCTTATTTGCAAAGTACAGTGAATTTAAAATATAACTAAATTTTTGGTATGCGCTTTATTCTAAGTATAAGCATTATTATTCTCACCTAAAAGATTTATCCACCATTAATTGGACTATCACTTTACTCTGTACAACAGTATTCGACTCTGTGACATAAGCAGCACTGACCAGACACCAGATCATGAGTTAAAATAATCCATTTAAACCACTGCATGAAGCCACGAGGAGAATGGAAACTTTCATCCCTTGTGGCAGGAAGCTGGAGTCTTCATTCTTATATTCTATACACCTTGATGATTCTTACCTCGGCTTCTCTTTTCTTGCTCCTTTCCCATATCAGTGTTTCTTTCTCTTACCCTTCTTTAGACATATCATTTGATTACAGCCTTGCGATATTTTGTGTTTTGCATAAAAATCAGAAGATTTGGCAATACCAAACACACTTCCACAATTGGCTGTGCATACTCAGAAGGTGATCTCTGGTGGCAGGAAGTGCCCTTTTCACTTTACCACATTTTCTTCCTGACCCACTTCATTTATTTACATCACCATCAGATTCCTTTAGATTTTTAGAGTTCACATCAATCGAAGCATGTCTACTAGGCTGATGTCTGTTCTGCTTACCTTCACAAACATCTTTGTATATAGCAATATTCACATGCTTTTATTTGGTACAAATATTTGCTATGCTCTGTTAGCTGTGAGATATTTGAAAATAGCTATGTATAAGAAGAAATCCTTCTTGAGGAGCCTATGTTCCCTAGACAGACATTTCCTTATAAACTTTCTGATGACCATAAAGTCTTTTAAAGGGGCTGATGCTTTAGGCCAAGAGTCATAGACCAGCTGATGCAATTGTGTTTGAATATAGTAGTTTCAATTTGGGGACAAACATGATATACAAATTATGATTGCTTTATCTAGAGACTATTCATGCATATGCACATAGCTGCTTTTGATAAACATCAATACTAGACCAATTAGCTACACAATAGGGTTCTTTTGGAGAAAGGCCAATGCAACAAGACAAGTACTCTCATCCTCTCCACCTACTGGAACCCACCCTTGGAAGGACTGTCCTTCCCCTGACCAGAACAGGCAGCTCTCAGATTCCCCAGGAACCCACCAGCTGCCAGATCAATGCCCACATTGTGAAGAACTGAAACTCTTACTCCTGCCAGAGCTCAGAAACATTTCCCCTCTCCTTGGAGCTTTGAAGAAGCATATGTGTTAATTTCATACTCCCTGCATTAGAACCCACTTAATGAGAAAACCATCAACCTCCTCTTAGTCCATAACTAGGATTTTCATCTTTTACAATTGGTTATGATTTCTTTCTTCACATATATGACTATTTGAACACAATATTGAAGTAATCTGTGACATCTTACTAGCATAAAGAGTCACTAAATTATTTAATATTAGATAATTAATTCTGTTTCCAACAATTTGAAGATGTGGGCAGTTTATTTTACATCAAATTATACTAGAGAAAGATCGAAGAACTTGTAGGTAATACATCTTTCAAATTCTGTAATCATGAATTTCTAGAACTTAGTTGCTCACTTCAGAATCTAACACTGGGGTTCATAAAGTTTGAAAAAAAAAGAAACTACTAACTTTTTCTAATTGGAAAAATACACATCTTCAGATACAAGCCAAATGGGACATTCAATGGGCAAGTGACTAAGTTTCAGTTCTAAATAGATTTCTGAACCTGCATCATCTTGTTGCTAGACTGAAGTGATATATTGTGCTAAAATTTATATCCAGACTACTTCTGGGGGTAATTATATTCATGTGGGATTAGATCTATTTTAAAACCATCACTCTGGTCCATTTATTTATTTTTGCTATCTAAATTGTTATGTGCCTTGATGATACAATCTCACAAGCTACAATGTTCCTTCATGTCCTCTGAATTTTATAACCCTGAGACCACTTAATTGTCACTTCAACCTGTTTATGGCAAGTGAGTAGAGGATATCTGAAATGCATTTCTTAAATACTGTCTAATCAAACGTGATGAATCCCAAAGCAAAACAACATTACTGTGGCCTATCTCTGCTAATAAGATTCCCTTGGAAATAACAAACAGAATAGTTCAGTGATTAAAAAACTGGCACATCATTGCTTTAATAGGAACTGTGAATATTTTATCACCATAATCCCCAATGAATAATTCTGCTTTGTTACTTTCCCTTCCAGGAGAAGAGTACTTGAAGCTATGATATGTGATGATAGAATCTCTTGAAAACCTTTGAGATTCTTTACCAAATGAATCTGCAAAGCCTTGGGTAGTCTCTTCAGAATATTAAGAGATGGCACTCTCAATATGGAGCAATTATTTGTCAAAATTCTCTAAATATTGAGATTAGCTTACCGGGTCTTCTTTTGATTTTGCATTTTATCCTTTTATTTTTTCATATCTGTTGCATATTAACTAGCCTTAAAATCTCTAGGATTTCTTAATTAATATAATATTTCTGCCCTTCGTTATAATGTCATATCTTCTTATTCAAATGACATTTTTATCAAAGACACTTTCTTGAGTGCTTACTCTGTATAAAAGAATGTGACAGAGACAGAGATGCTCAAAAATTTCAAGGACTTTGCTACATTTTCCAGAATCTCTTGCAGTTTGGTAGAGGCACTTACCAATTATGACTAATGGGTAATATACCAAAAAATTAGGTCATTTCCTTTCAGAGACAATTAATTGTCATACCAATGCTACCCTCTTTCTTTTTATGGTATATCAACCTTGGAAGCCATGGATGTGGACAGAAACAACCATGGACAAGCTTGACAAATTCAGAAACTCCCGTAAACTGCGTGAAGAAATTTGAGCAAAGGAAAAATTACAGGACAAATAAAGCTATTCAAGAAGTAATGTAATGCATTAAATTCATGCCCTCTTATTCTACTTGCTTGCTAGAAGTAAGCATCAAATTGCATTCTGAATGTGTTATAAGTGGTCAGGGTAAAAGGGAAACTTATTTGGTTCCCAGTTATGTCCATAAAAATTAATGGAAAAAAAAACACCTATTGCTGATGTTAAAACAGAGAGAAAATTCACCCTGTACTTTCACAGACAGGACATTATTACCTAATTAACATACTTTTTCTTTAATGCCATTTAAATGCACAGAAATGATCTTAATAGTCAGAGGAAATGATTCCCAAATTCACATTGATTATGTAAATCTTTAAAACAGATGAATCTTGAGGTCTACTTAGATCAGGTTGTATTTTTGTTTTATAATTCATATGAACTTGTGAATATCATATAAATATCCCCAAACTTTAATATACGTACATGTATTAAATTCTACTTGTAGCACTTATAAAAGTAAAGGCAGTATTAGAATCAATCAATTTGTGTTGTATTAAAAGTGAAACATGAGGGAAAACCGGGTTTGATTCCCAGACATTGCACCTCCCCACAACCAAAAAAAAAAAAAAATAAGTGAAACAGCCCAAATAACAGCATTTGTTTAAAAAATATAAATTAAATTTTCTGCATTCGTTTCACAGTTGTACCTTCAAAATTTTTCTATCTTTCCAGCTTGCTTATTATTGGGGATGTTAGAAGACTGCAATATACTTTGAAGTATTTGGTAACTTCCTCATAAATTTATTTAGAAATTTCCAAGTATCTGTGTACTGTTATGATGAAAAAAGGCCTGATTCTTTTTAAACATAGTATTGGTATTTATATGAGAAAAATCTTGATAGAAACACCAAGACTACTCCTCTTGCCCCTACATGCCCTCCTCCCCTCCTGCTCGCGCCCCCCGCTATGCCCCCTTCTCTCCCCCTACCATCGCTTTCTCCTCTTCTTCTTATGGAAAACTATTTTGCCAATTTGATTTTTAATACTTTATTTTAAAAGAAAACAGGAAAGAAACACATAGAGACATTGCATTCTTTAAGCATGCGATTGATAAGGAAAACATTATCTTTCCTAGAAAGATATGCTATGCAAACTTGCAATTTCATGGAGGCTCTTTGGAAATCAATGATCCATGAAAGCACAGCATGCACACTCATTTTAGTCAATACAAACATCGAAGAATAAAAGATGAGAGCAAGAATGTTTTAAAAATGGTTTTCAACTGCCATTGTATCACTTGAATTTCAGAAATATTATTTTTATTTATTTATTTTTGCATGAGAAGGGTTTTGCAGGTTTCTGAAAACCATACACCCTAAGAAAAACATACTATGTGGTTTTCTGTGTGTCTCTATTATCACCCCCCTGAAAGAAAGAATGCTGTCATGTCTCATGGCTTTTATTTAATAGGGGAGTGGTATTAATCCAATTTAACTTAAGCGTCTTTTTTGTTTTGTGAAATTGAGAAATTGAGTCGGCTGTACACTTTTTTTTTGAAATTGAGAAATTAGTGGAATACTCTGCACAATGTATTGCAGGACAGAACACACTGGTGATTTTTATTATTTAATATTTTTATTGACACATCTTTGCACACACATAGTCTATACATGGTGTATAATCAATGGCTCACAATATCATCATATAGTTGTATATTCATCACCATGACCATTTTTTAGAGTATTTGCATCATTCCAGAAAAAGAATAAAAAGAAAAAACTCATACATCCCATATCTCATACCTCTCCCTTGCATTGAGACTAGTATTTCAATCTACCCAATTTATTTTGCCTCTTATCCCCCCTATTATTTATTTATTTTTTATCCTTTTTTTTTTTTTTACTCATCTGTTCATACTCTGGATGAAAGGAGCATCAAGCACAAGGTTTTCATAATCACACAGTCACATTGTAAAGGTTATATCATTATACAATCATCTTCAAGAATCAAGGCTACTGGAACACAGCTCAACAGTTTCAGGTACTTTCCTCCAGCCACTCCAATACACCATAAACCAAAAAGGAATATCTATATAATGCATAAGAATAACCTCCAAGGTAACCTCTCGACTCTTTGAAATCTCTCAGCCACTGAAACTTTATTTTGTCTCATTTCTCTCCCCCATTTTGGTCAAGAAGGCTTTCTCAATCTCATGATACTGGGTCCTGGTGAATCCCAGGAGTTCTGCCCCATGTTACCAGAGGGGATTTACACTCCTGGGCGTCATGTCCCTGGTTAGCAGGGAGGGCAGCGAGTTCACCTATCAAATTGGCTTGGAGAGAGAGGCCACATCTGAGCAACAGAAAAGGTTCTCTGGGGGTAACTCTTAGGCTAATTTTAAGTAGGCTTAGCCTATCTTTGCAGGAATAAGTTTCTTAGGGACAGACCCCAAGATTAAGGGTTCAGCCTATTGATCTGGTATCCCCACTGCTTGTGAGAATATCAGGAATTTTCCAAATGGAGAGTTTGAATATGTCCTCCTTTCCCCCCAGTCCCCCAAGGGGACTTGCAAATATTTTATTCTCTGCCTATATTACTCTTGGATATATTAGGACATCACACTAACCTGGACAAACAAAATCTCCTGCCCTACCCATTCCATGCAGAACTAGTGATATTTGATGCTAAAAATATTTTGAAGATTGAAACATTAACCTAAACAGAGTAAAATTATTGCTACCATCCTTACTATTCTAGTTCAAATAGTCTAATAATTTTCTATTTATTCCTAACTTGATGTCTAGATATTCTGTGCAAAGTTATTTGAGTTCAATTGTGGCGGATCCATTATGACATGGTAAGAATAGTTTTATCATCTTTATTAGTTTGAAAGATGCACTTCACACATTGGAAATAGTTTTTCACAGGTAGCTTTCACACTTAGACAGTAATACCAAAGGGAGCTGACATATGGTAGAGATTAAAAAATAAAATCACAAGCTGCTTAAAATAGAAAGAGATTAGTAGAAAGTTTAACTTGAAAACTGTAGAATACAGAAAAATAAAGAAGCAGAATGCAGACAAAAAATAAAATGCAAACACAAACCATAATCACCTTAACTTTATATTCTTCTAAAAGGCACCCAATTGCAAATCATGGACAGTTACTCACTCAGTAATATTATTTCTTTTCTTTCTTTTAATATTATCTGGCCACATATTGCCTTAAAGGACCTTATTTGCCCTCTCCAGAGTTTAAAAACACTTTTCTCCTTAAACTGCCACCATTTCTTAAGTATTTTAGTTGCCTAGGAAACATACAAGGGGTTTGTTGCTATAGAAGGAATTCATTTAACCACCAAATTCCCTCTGTAAGCCAAATCCATCATTTCCACATTCTAGAAACCTTCAACAGAGCACTTGACGGTAGCTAACCAGCTTTTTATTGTGCCCCACATTCATTAGAGTGAAATGGGCCAAACAGATTTTCAGAGAGATTAAGGGTAGAGGCATGTTCCTCACAGTAAAAACCAGAGGATCATTTCCCTGAGAATCTGAAAAAAATCTGTGAGGCCAAGTATCTATTTTGGGTTCTTTTAATGTAATCTGCTATCTAGCTATAAGAGACCAGCACACAGTGGCACTGGAGAAGGATCATTTTATTAACTTCTCATTTTTAAAGCACATTAACTATTTCAGGAAATGATGAGGTTGATTATCACATAGAAAAGTGATCTACAGATTTATAAATGTGTGGCTCAGATTAGTTTTTATATTTTATATCATTATAGCACTGGTGTGGACGAAAAAATCCATTTTAGATCATACAGAAGTGATTTATTGGTGGGATAACAATCTCTGTAGCTCTCGCGTTTCCCCATTCAGAAGATGCTCATACTAATATCTAAATCCAAAGATTACTGTGATATAATTAACTCATGTAAAGTAAAATAATAGCCACCTAACTTCTTTAATTATCCCTTCTGTGTTTCTTATCTCAGGAAATACTACCACCATTTTCCTGATATGTGAATAAGAAACCTAAGAATTTTCCTAGTTCCCACCCTCTCCTTGTGCTTCCGATTCAGTAAAACATCTGATCTCTCCAATCTACTACCACTGTCACATTGTCATTTCCAAAACTGTAATTCATTTGATGTCCAAAACTCAGTCTTTGCAGCTTCAAATTCTCTATGAAGATGCCAAACTGATCTTTCAAATATCGAACATCTGGCCCTGTCATTTAGTTTCAGGGGCTCCACCTAAATCTTCACATTTCTGTCAAGGCATTCAAAGCTCTTGCTTCCCATGCTCCTGGTGTCCGCTTCCTCCCACAACTTCACAAAACCAGATACATACACATACACACATGCCAATCTAGTTCTATTGAATGATTTCTAGTTCCTTACATGTTCTATGCTTTCATTTCCTCTCCGCTCCTTCTGCACTGGGAACGTCTACATGAAACGTCCGGCCTCCAGAAAACCTGACTAGTTAGTTTCAAAACTAGTTAGGTTTTAATTCCACAAATGAGAACACCACCTTGTCTATGGAGAATCACATGAAAAACAATTTAACCAGGATATCTTTGCTCTCAAGCAACAAGACAGGATAAGTGTGTCTTTTAAGGATTCGGACTTGCTCACCATTATATACCCATGTTACTCTTCCATCTGACAAGTATTAAGCACTTATTTTCCTTGAAATGCATTTTTTACTCATCATACCAGGATATATTGTAAAAGGTTTCGTTTTAAATCAAAATCGAGACAAGTATGTCCAAGAAAGTGAGTGAGACAGGCTACCCCAAGATATCTACTTTTGTCTATTGATGTGTACGTGGAAAAGAGACTGCATGGCATTTGTCGGGTATGAAGGTCCCCATACAAAATAATTACAGTAGGATTATTTTTTATGAAAGCCTCTCAGAGGGTCTTGCCTCAGCTTCCAGTAAGGAGGTGTGGTATGGAGTGGGGAGAGGAACATTCACTCCAGTTCTCCCTAAGACACTGATTTTTTAAATGAGCTAGACAGGGAAAATGGCACTGATATTTGGATTACTGCTATTAATGTTATCACATTTGTTTCACAGACTGGTGGTACTTTAAGATACTGGCTATAATATTTTTTAATAACAGTCATGAAAAGAGGGGACATGAAAACACATTCTGAGTACTTGGCTTAGATTTATGTTTATTTACTTTACCAATGTTAATTTTATAGAATTTGCCACCAGGCTTTATGTTTAATTTATCCTCTGTTCAGTTATTATTAAAAATGTTCTCATTGGCAGTGGGTACAAGGGTAGTTCAGTAGTAGAAGTCTTGCCTGCTATGCAGGAGACCTGGGTTTGATTCCCAGCCCATGCACTTCCCCAAAACAAACCAACAAACAAAAATTCAACAAATGGTGCTGCATTAACAGGATACTCACATGGAGAAAGAATGAAATGTGACCCCGCCATACAGCATACAAAAAATATGTATATATTCTCATTGGGTAAAAGACCTCGGTGTCATTCTTGAGTCATTCTTCAAACATCAAAGACCGCACATATTCCTTAATAATAAAAGTAACTTTCAATGAAAGAAACTTTTTCATTACGTTTGCTTTTATTAGTTAACAGTCCTTTGCTCATGCCCTAATTTTCTTGCCTGAGTTATAACATATTTTGAGTGATGTGACTATATCTCATACTTCTTTTATTCCTTTCCTCTACAGTTCCACAATAAAAGACTGCTAAATAACATGATAAGGTTTATGCTTCACGTCAAATAGGGAGACAAAGATTTTGGAGCACTGTTCAGTCTATGTCGTCAACTGTGCTAATTTTAACCCACTTCTCTTCTTTTAGTCCCATGTTGAAAATGGATTTTATCAGATTATCAAAGCACAGTCGTAACAGAGTTACAGTGTTCAATGTTTCATCTGCACCATTTATGAGTCACAAGTCACCACAAATGATAAGACAAAATCTTTAGTAATAAGATTTCAGGTCATAGCCATACTATAGACGGCCATTTGAGTATCTGGTTCTGATCAGAAGTTTGGGTAATAGGTAGGACTGTACTTAAAGAATATGACTTAGCTATTTCCATTTTAAAATGGAAACATCAAGACATGATAATTACAGCACAAACAAAAGAGAAATTTTAATCATCTGAGTAATATTAACACATTTAGCCTATTAAAGGGATTTTGGGGGCTTTGTTTTTTTTGTTGTTGTTTGTTTTTGTTTTTTTTTTGGCATGCACAGGCTCACGGAAACAAACCTGGGTCTCTGGCATGGTAGGTGAGAATTCTGCCACTGAGCCAACGTTGCACCACCCTATTAAAGGGATTTTAAAACTTAATTTCCAAACTTTCATTAAAGACGGTAGACATCATTCTCTCCCATTAATCTGGACCTGTAACTTTCTAGAATCCTTTACAACTTTATTATTCTACATGATAAAAACAGATACAAACAAAATGCCAATGGGATTAACAGAACATATTTTGAATAAAATCAGGCCTTTAAAAATATACTGAAATACAATTTGTAGCAAACTAGTAAGAACTTTGCATCCCTGTAAAATTTAAAAAGTGGAGAAGATGGCTCCAATCTTAGTCAATAAAGAACTGTACAAGACAATAAAATAAAAGACTTTTATTTTAAAAATATAGACTTTAAAAAGACTATAAAAACAAGTGTGTTGAAGTAAAATTTGAAAGCAAAAATCTTGTAAAAACATACAATACAAATGTACAAGCTCTGGAAATAAAATGAAGAAAGAGTCTCTCAATTTGTCAGTAAAGGGCTGTTTCTCCTTCTCAAAGACATAAATTTGAATTTTAAAATTTCCCAAAGGACAATCTTCCTGTTAGTGAAGTGTTGTTTCTTTTATTTGTTTTTACCATAATTTAAACTTTCATTCTAGCTCCTAAAGGTGGACTGTCCCTGGGACTCTAATATCTACCTTCTCTCAGCTTCAAAGACCCATTTCTCTTGCTTCTCTATTTACTGTATATATGGCTCATGTAATTATTTCTCCTTCCATCATCTGTATCGCCCACCATTATTAGCCTTATGGCTATTTTTCAACCTAGCATAGTCCCAACTCCATTTCTGCCTATTAGATTATTAGATATCGTTCAGCCTAACAACAAATACCACTGCTCCAAAAAAGCTTATCAGTTCTAACCAAAAGTAGCTTCATTCACTTTTTTTTTTTGTATGCCGTAAAGCAGGGTATCATTTCATTATTTTTTCCATGTGAGTACCCCATTATCGCAGCACCATTTGTTGAATTTTTGCTTGTTTTTTGTTTGTTTGTTTTTTGGGAGGTAGATGGACCAGGAATCAAACCTGAGTCTCCTGTACGGCAGTTAAGAATTCTACCCTTTCACCCCCTTCCATTCACTTTTTTTTCTCCAGCTTGGCAGGCAAGAATTCTTGCCATTGAGCCACCATTGCACCATCCTCCATTCACTTTTTATTCTTAAAGTTCTTTGTACTTCTCAATGAGAAAACATCATACATACCCTGTGTTCTGGTTAGATGTGGGGTGTGTGTGTGTGTATCTCTTTCACTAAACTTGAAGCAACTTAAAGAATAATAAGACTCTGGTTAACAGTTACTTTTTATTATGGTCTTCTTAGAAGAGTGCTCAAATCTGTAAATTGTGGAGTTATATCAGTTCGTTTGAATTTTGGTTTATTTAGCAAATATTTATCTATCTGCTTCAGCACCAAAAAAAAAAAAAAACAAAAAAAAAAACCCAGTACATGTCAGGGATGGTCAATATAAATAAGTTAGAAGAATACAAGTTCCAAGCCCACAGTCAATCCATTTTTTTTCACTAAAATAATGAATCTCATTATTGGAGAGCATGGAGGGTTTTGTGTCACAGAGACCTGGTTTCTACTTACATGCTGTGTGATCTTGAACAAGTTATTCTCTCTGTGCCTCAGTTCATTCACTTATAAAATATAGATGCCATTTAAATCAAAGGTGATTATAAAGGGAAAAGGGCAAATATCAGAGAGGCATTAAGCACATTGCCACAGAAATAAATGGCTATAAGAAGGAATGTACATTATAAGATTCTCTTGGGGATTTGGCAGCCAATCATTTGAACACTAATTTGTTTTCTTCAATGGAAATGTAAGGATGCAGACTTTTAATTTTATGATTATGACAGAAAAATGTCTTTTTTCCCTGAGAAAAATACTAGAAAAGGTATATTAAATTCCATTTTATTTAAAAAGCATCTTTTATAATATTTTGTATTGATTTTTTATTTAAGTCAGCAAAATTCTTTATCATAGGACATCTTTTGATTTTTTTTTGAAAGAAACAAAAATATTTTGACCTAAATATTTTGACCTAATGTTTTAATTAAAGATCCTGTTCTAGTTTGCTAGCTGCTAGAATGCAACACACCAGAGATGGATTGATTTTCAATAAAAGGGGATTTATTTAGTTAACATATAGTTCTTCAGAGGAAAGGCAGCTAACTTTCAACTGAGGTTCTTTCTTACATGGGAAGGTACAGGGTGATCTCTGCTGGCCTTCTCTCCAGGCCTCTGGGTTCCAACAACTTTCCCCAGGGTGATTCCTTTCTGCATCTCCAAAGGCCTAGGCTGAGCTGCAAGTGCTGAGATGAGGTATGCTGAGCTGCTTGGGCTGTGCTACATTGTGCTCTCTCATTTAAGCACCAGCCAATTAAATCAAACATCATTCATTGCAGCAGGCACGCCTCCTAGCCGACTGCAGAAGTAATGAGCAACAGATGAGGTTCACATGCCATTGGCTCATGTCCACAGCAATAGAATTAGGTGCCTTCACCCGGCCAAGTTGACACCTGAATCTAACTATCACAGATCCTGAAGCTGAAATTTAATATTTATTTACCAAAGGATTTTTATTATGCAGAATTTACAATATAATGCATAAGATAAAATATGCAGAGACAAAACTAAGACCCATTAATATGAGTATAATTTCCAACTTACACTGGGTGGAAGGACAACTAACCTAAAATTGTACAGAGATTCTTATTTGCCACCTATGGATGTATTTTGCTTCTCAAAAATAGATTTTTTTTTCACTTCTTCCATTTCAATATAGTAGACATTTTCATCTCTTGGTAACTTACTTTTATATTATAAATGGTTTAATGGGGAAACATCCCTTCCCTCCATTTGTACTCCTTTCCCCACACCCAACCCCCTCCCTCCCCTTCTAGTCTACGTATCTACGTGACTTAGATCGATGAATAAAGAACATTATATTCTCCTGGCCACAGGGACTGTGCACATGAACCAGTTCAGACAGAGGTCCCAAGTTTACATTATTAGTAGGAACAGATCTTTCCCCCATGCTTGAACTTGAACCTAGGAGGCCAATTAGCTGCTACCAGGCATCGTGCTGCCTTGCAGAACCTGCAGCCTTAATGAAACCCCATACAGAAGAAGAGAGGCACTTTCTTTGGTAGGCAGAATAATGACCTTTCAAACCTGTTCACATAATAATCCCTGAAACCTGTGAATATATTGCAAAATGGTAAGGGGAAATTAAGGTTGCGGATTAAATAAAGTTGCTAATCAGCTGACCTTAAAATCAGGGGCTTATCCTGGTGAGCAAGATATAATCATAAAACTCTGTAAAAAACGGATAAGAGAAACAGGATAGTCGGGGTCTGGGTGATACAACATGAGAAAGACTCAACTAGCTCATGCTGGCTTTGAACACAGAAGAGAACCATGGACCAATGAATGCACCCAGCCTCTAGAAGCCGAAAAAAGCAGGAAAGTGGAGACTCCACATAGGAACATAGCTGCACTGACTCCTTGATTTTAGCCCAACGAGACCCATTTCAGATTTCTGACTTCCAGAACTGTAAGATAATAAATATGCATTGATTTAAGTCACTATACTTGTGGTCATGTGATATACATCAGCAAAAGAAAACCAATACGACCCTCAGCCTTTATATAAACTCTCCAATAAAGTCATTGGAATTTTCAGTGGCATGAGCCATACATTTATTTTCCTCACGTCTTGTAAGGTTGGTGTCTTGCAGTTAACCAGTCAGCACTAACACTAGTTATGCGTTAAGTGCAGACTTCATCGGTGAAATGCACAGGCCAGGATTCCATCGGACTAAAAGGCAAGGGTCCCCTTATCCTCATTAACTTTCCTACGAGAGCCTTTCTGGGCAGGTTAGAAATGCAGTATGTGAGTAGGTATTCTGAGGAGACCTGGCCTCCTCTCACCTCCCTGGGAGACGATACTGCGGATCAGAGGAACCAGACCCCTTTTTCCTGCTGACCCCTGAACAGTTTCCCCTGTAAAGCTTATTCCTTAAGCCGTTCTTTGTGTCACTGTGTAATTCACTAAGCCCAGGTATCTTGGTACATGACAGGTGGAAGCCTCAGAAGGATTCACCTTGCATGACAGTTTAAGTACATTTGAGGCCATTCCTGTCATTTTCAGCTGAGCTATTTGTTCGTGGTACCTGATGAATAAAAGCAATAAACGGATTTTGTCTTCAACCTAGAATTCTTTCAGGCATTGATCCTAAATTTTCTGGAATGCATAGGATTTCACTCATTCTTTTATTCACTCATTCAGAAAACATAATTAGTTAAACAGATAATTATAATCTAGATGTTGAAGACAAAAATATAAAAAAATATGTAATACCTACCCTTAAAGAGGTCAGGGATTAAGTGGGAAATGGGTAATAAGCAGAAAATAATGCAATATGGTGGATGCTATAATGTGGGTATTTTTCAGGTAGGGGAATAAGAAGATCAGAGGGAAGGGTGACTGAAAGATGCTTACTTTGTAACTATATATGTCATAGTTAGGTTCTGGTGTCAACTTGGCCAACTGATGATGCCAGTTGTCTGGTCAGACAAGCACTGGCCTGACTTCTGCTGCAAGGATACTTCATGACTGGTTGATAAACCAGAAGGCTGGAGTATTAAATCATCAGGTAGTTGACCACATTTGTGGCTGATTATATCTGCCATCAACTAAGAAGAACACATCCCACAAACTAGATAATCCAATCAGTTGAGTGCTCTTAAGGAAGAAGAGAGACTTTTTCAATGCTTCTTCAACCAATGAGACTCTCCTGCAGAGTTTGTCCAGACCCTTCTTTGGAGCTGTCATTATCACAGCCTGTCCTGAGGATTTTGGACTCTCCCATTCCCACAGTTGTGTGAGACACCTTTGTAAATCTCATATTTACAGATCTCTCCTGTTGGTTCTTGTTCTAGTTTGCTAGCTGCTGGAATGCAACACACCAGAGACAGATTGGCTCTTAATAAAAGGGGATTTATTTTGGTAGTTCTTCAGAGGAAAGGCAGCTAACTTTCCACTGGGATTCTTTCTTACATGGGAAGGCACAGGATGGTTTCTGCTGGCCTTCTCTCCAGGCCTCTGGGTTCCAACAACTTTCCCTGGGGTGATTTCTTTCTGCATCTCCAAAGGCCTCAGCTGAGCTGCGAGTGCTGAGATGAGGTATGCTGAGTTGCTTGGGCTGCCCTACATTGAGCTCTCTCATTTACGCACCAGCCAATTAAGTCAAGCGTTATTCATTGCAGCAGGCACGCCTCCTAGCTGACTGCAGGTGTAATCTGCAACAAATGAGTTCACATACCATTGGCTCATGTCCACAGCAACAGAACTAGGTGCCTTCACCTGGCCAAGTTGACAACTGAATCTAACTGCCACAGTTCTGTTTCTCTAGAGAATCCTAACACAATATATAAATTCTGGACTGAACTATAATCATTCTCTTTCCAAATGGGAACGAAGTACATCCTGAGAAAAATGATTAGAAAGAAGTATGCTTCCTAACTAGGGAATACACGTTTGCATTTCTTGGAAGGAAGAGAGGAAGAGAATCAACTCAAGTACGGAGGCTTGACTATAGTAGACGCTTAATGAATACTTGTGGAATGAATGTCTAAATGGATAACTAGCAAAAAATATCTGACGGTGTCTAAATGAGGTTACTAATTATCACTGCTAATCAACACATGCATTTGAAGTAATTTACAATTATAGCTAAATTAGAAAAAAAAATCTTTTATTCTATTTAACTTTGACAGCACGTTGAAATTGTTAAATTGTGACAAAACAGAAACTGGAGGTACTGTGCTGAAGAAAATTGGCTTCAGATACCAGCTGACCTGGGGTTTGAGTCCTGCCTATTCTGCTTATTAGCCACTGTGACCTTGAAAAGGTTACTTAACCTTGCTGTACTTACTTCCTTCTAATAGGCAAAATTACTTAAAATCTATACTTTAGGTTGTTTGACTATTAAAGGTGATAATGCATTTGGAATATTTAGCAGAGAGCCTAGAATTTAGTAAGCATTGAGTAAATGTTAGCTCTAATAAGTATTATCCATATGAAAATAATTTTTAAATACATAGTTGAAAGATTTCATCGGAAAAATATTAGCTCTTATATAACTATTACTATAAATGATCCCATTGGAATAATGATATCTTGTGATTTTGGCCCATATGTTTATGTCAGAGAAATGGAATATGGCCAAAGATTTTCAAGTAATGGTGTAAAATTGCTCCTGCTATGTAAAATTAATTGAGGGCTTGCTCCGACAGCTGTTATGTGTACATAAGGGCTGAAAACCCTATTAAACACAGTGATAAGCATATAATCATGTTTTTACATATTATTTTGTGCTAGCTATCACAATTAAAGGTTGACAAATAACAGCAACCCACTTAAATGCTATTGACGTGAGATTCTCCGAGTGCATGAATTACTATCGAGGAATAGATCTGACATTTTAGAAATTAGCTGATCTCTTGGTCTCTATCAGAGTACTATTTTAATAAAATTTTATAAATTCTTTTTCAAAACTTCCAAATTAACTGATATCTATTCATGCTGACATTTGAAGTGGACATGGCAATTTGTCATTTTTATTAGCTGTTCCCTTTATCATACATCCAGGAGTTCTGATATAAACATTTTATATAGTGTTTTATAATGGACAAAGTGTTTCATATATATTATTTCATACATTCTGCACCGTATTTATCTCTGTAACACAGATAAGAAAATCAACATTCAGTATGACTGAGAAACTTAAACCCAAAATCACAGAGCACAGCTTACACTCTAACTCTACACCCCTATCTTTTTCCACTCATCTTTACTTCATTATAATCAAAACACCATAAAATACTTTGCAAAATCATGTGCTCATATTGTCTTTTTAGTTTCCCCATCTAACTTGAAATCTGTGGCAGTCATCAGTTTTAGATTCTTGTCTTATTTCATCTGACTTTGAAGCATCCTTGGAGGAAGAAAACAGGTGGGGCTTACCATTGCTGACAAGGGCTGTTTTGATCTAATGATTCTGTCATTAATTTAGACAATCCAAAGATTTTACAGTCAATGCACAGCTAATATTTAATGAGCTTGAGTTAATTGTCTTTTCTTTTCCTTTAGAAAATTTAACGTGGCTCACAATTACAATTAAATTCTATATAAATTACCCTTTAGGACAAACAAAGAAAGCAAAAATACTTCTAGCTGTTAAGGACACTTAACTTATCTACTCATCTAACTTCATGGACTCTGTGTTCTGATGTTCTCCTAGCATGAGTCAACTTTCCTTTCTCCCTCTTATCCTTAAGCCCCTAATAATAAAGTCCCTGGACTCTCTTTAAAAATAATACTTTACCTGAACTCACAATGACTCAGTTTTCTCATTTGTAAAATGACACAGTAGTAAATCTTGGATTTATCATTTGTCAAATAGGGACATCAGTTCATGAGGATTAAATGAGATATTACATATAAAGCACTTGGTACTGTATTTGACAGGATTAACACCAACCAATGTTCCAAATTCACTTCTGTGAAACCACCTTTATAAATCATTTCTCAAGTGCTTCTTTTAACTTACCAGGCAAAGTGGTTCATGAAAACCCCCTTGTTTTTCTTGGTTACTTGTGTGGTAATATCTATTCTATCCCTTAGTCTTCAGGAAACTCTCAAATTTAAATCAAAGTCACAGAGAGAGCTAAAATTACTTGTCTTGACCCTTTGAGTCATTTTCTGGTTTAAGTTAACACAAGTTTATCTGTTTAAGACTTAATGGTTGATCTTATACTATGTGGCTCTCCATTTAGTTCTGTTTTCCTCTGAATATATCCTACCTTTACTTTCTGAAGAGAGCTAATTAATATAAAATATACTATAGTGATGCTATTTAATAATGGGTTATTTTCTCCAGAAGTTCTACACCTCTTTGGTTTTTTCTTTCCTTTTCAAAGCCCCATAAACATTTTCAAAGAGACAAGTAAAAGGCTTTGCCACGTGAGTATTTATAACATGCATAATTTTGCTTATATTAGATATAATTTTTATGATAAGCATTTATTCAACATCTTATCTTCCAGATAATATGCTACTTGCTTTACTTTACATATATTATGCTGTTTACTACTGGGAAAATAAACAATGTGAAGGGGTTACAATTTTTATTCCCAGTGTGCTGATAAAGAAAATAAAGTTCAAAGAGCTTAATTTAGGTACTTAAGACCACCCAGCTCGTGAGACTGAGATTTGAATTCAACCATTTTGATTTCAGATTCCGGAAACTAGCTACTGTTGCTGTTACCATCCACTTATCACTATCTAACATATTATGTACTTAATTCACTCTCTGTCTCCCTCCAGTAAAATGTAAGCTCCCTAAGGCAACAATCTTTGTCTCTTTCCTTCAGTTATATATCCCCTGCATCTCAAATACTGCCCAGCCTATGGTAGTCACCAAAAAATGAATGAAGAATAAAAGCCCTAGGCCATTTTACCTCTTAATTCTTAATTTCTCACCAGTCTCTCAGATTTCTCATTTGTTTTTACTCTCTGACTCTCATCTTTCATCTCAGAATGTAGTTCTGGACCAGGAGACAGATAGCCTGACTATCCTACCTCAACCCATCCCTGCTAGTTGGCACCTGTGCACAAACCTATTTGCAATTCCACCAAACCTTGCACATTTATGCAAATGTATGACTGGGAACTACTGGCCTGGTTAGTTTATCAAATACATCCAGGCATATTTGAAATCCAGGTTCTGTTCAATTGGAAGTTCCATCTCTCCTTCACTGGACTGAAACTAACCTGTGAAGCCTCTGGTCACCAGGGTAAAAGCAGTTGACAAGCACCCTTTACTTTAAGAACACTATTAAATAGAGGTTTATCTCTGCCCAGGAGTTGGCCATAATAATAGGCATCTTGTACGGAATGTATGTACTGTGTGTGAAATCTGATATAAGCTCAGTAGAATTGTGAGTGTTTGAAAATGAAGCTTAAGATATTCCTTGGAGGAGTAATATTTAAATAGTTTTCATCATGACCTATGACATGAGAGCATAATCTTCTATTCAGGATGGGTAAATAAGTTCAAGAAAGGGGGCTCTCTAAGACTAAACACTTTCAGGAACATAACAAATCTTTGGAGTAAACAGGAATGGTTCGTTAAGTCTGCTTTCATCTGACTGATTAACATTATAGATGTCTGGAAGCTCTGGGCATAAGCCTAAAGTTAAATATTTTGCTAAGACATTTAATAGGAGTTTTGCTATGGGTTATTAGGCTTAAAAAATAGACAAACACATTTCCCAAAGTATTTCTGAATTATTGGTCTACTATTGAACCACCAGGAAAATATCTACAGTAAGCAAAGTTTGGTTTATATTCTACAACAAGGGAGATTGCTTGCCCTGAGGAGTAGGTGTCACAGTGAGAGGGTGTGAGAAAGGACTTACTAGAGTACCGGGACTTATGGTAAGTGATTCTAAGATTGGGTATCCTTTTTTAAAAATATTTAATTAATAAAATAACATACAAACATTCCATACATGGTATATAATCAGTGGCTCACAATATCATCACATGTATATTCATCACCATGATCATCTTTCTGAACATTTGCATCACTCCAGAAAAAGAAATAAAAAAGAAAAAACTCATATATACCATTCCCCTTACCCCTCCCTCTCATTGACCACTAGTATTTCCATCTGCCCAATATATTTTAACCTTTGTTCCCCCTATTATTTGTTAATTTCTTATCTATATTTTTTACTCATCTATCCATATACTAGTTAAAAGGAGCATCAGACACAAGGTTTTCACATTCACACAGTCACGTGGTAAAAACTATATCATTATATAATTATTTTCAAGAAACAAGGCTATTAGAACACAGCTTTTTACAGTTCAGGTACTTCCCTCCAGTCACTCCAATGCACCATCAACTAAAAAGGAGATATCTATAGAATGCGTAAGAATAACCTCCAGGATAACCTCTCGACTCTGATATCTCTCAGCCACTGACACACTGTTTCATTTCTCTCTTCCCCTTTTTGGTCAAGAAGGTTTTCTCATATGATTCAGTATCTTAAGAAGTCTTAACTATAAGTCAGTACAAATGAAGCAAGGCTGAACTGTGATTAGCAAATAAGCAAGAAGTCAGGATAGAGGGCATTCGGTTTTTTTGTCTGTGTTCAGATATGATTATGGGGGGCTTGCCTTCACGTTGGTCATCATAGTCCCAGAGTAGCCTGATGCAATGGTGGTCTCTGTGACACTGTTATGTACAATGGAACACACCCCAGTCTTGCTGAGAGCATCAGGAAAGCTCTGAGATAACAAGGCTTAGACAGTGCCAGGCCCACCTTCTGTCTGTCAGGGGCTGCTTGTATTGTCAGTAGCAAAACCCAGTCACCGATTCCTTTAAAATACATCCCGAATCTCTCAAAACCCCATTGATGCGACCCTCATCCGATTCAACGTACCTGACTGCCCGGACCTCTGCTACAGCATCCTCATGGATTTCCCTGTCCACCCAAATGCAGTCATCACATAGCAGCCACCGATCTCTTCCAATAGAAATCAGATCATGTAACTCTCTTCAAACCTTCACCCACAGGCTTGGATCCAAAATCCTTATCATGAACTCACTCTTGTCTATTTCTCAGTCTTCTACTGCCACACATGCCATCTTGGGTTTTCTGCTCCTGTTGTATGCTACATCAAGAATGTTTTTTTCCTCCAGTTCATTACTGGAGACTCCCTTCAATCCTTCAAGCAGGTGTCTTCTCAAGCGGTGCCCTGTTAGGGAAATCTTAAACACTAATTTGCCTTTCCTCTTCCCTATTACTTTTTCCTTCTTTGTAGCATTTTACACTAGTGGATTTATTTGAGTGTTTGTATACCGTTCCTCTCCTCTTCTGGAATATAATTTCCATGATGTCTGGAACGTCAGTTATGTGGTCATGGCTTTACCTTAAGAGCTTAGAACATTTCCTAGTTCATAGTAAAGTTTTAATTATAAATAATGTATATAACCACATCATGTATTTAGTCACTAGCCACGTTAGAGTCAAGATAATGCTATGGTTATGTGGTCTTATGTTGAACTATATGAAATAGCTCTTTCTGCAAATAAAGATGTTTAAATATTGGCTGTTCCATATAGTTCACAACAACGGATAAGGACTTCCCATTACTGAGCAGGAAAAGAAGTTGGTCCCACTTTGAAAAAAGATGTCGTTAGCACGACAACTAGAGCAATAAAACTCCTACTACATGAAAGGCCATCAGCTATACCCTTACTCATTCTTTCACTTTACACACATTTATTAGGAATTTGTCATTGCTACCCGTGGAGAAATGCAGCAACTATAAAGATGAATAGGGCAAAATTCTTGCCGTCAAACAATATATGAAAATTCCCTCTCGGAGTTACAGAAATTATTTTAGGGTAGCCGAGAAAGGGGAGCTCTGAATTCTGCTAGAATGTGATACATAATTCGAGGGTCTATGAATGAATAAGTGTCCACCGTGGACACAGACCAGGGGTGGGGCAGAGGGCCATTTGGATGGAAGGAAGAACACGGTCCAAGCTCAGCCTTGTTGGTGGTTAGCTCATGTTTGGAAGTACAGACATGCAGGAATAGAAACAGCAGAGCAGATTCATGATGCCTTCATGGGGTGGGGCAGGCAGGACATGGTATACAAGGCCGTGATCCATCAGAGCTGAGACTGTTGGATTCTAACACGAAGCACTAGAGCAGGCTCTGAGCTTTCAAGGAAGTCTGGGCCTTCCACTGTGAACCACATGCCAGCTGTATCCGGCTGGACCCCTGATGCTCACCCTTTAGCATCTTGAACAGAATTTGTAGTTTATGCTGGCAACCACAATCATTAGTTTGTTTTCCTATCTTTATGTTCAATATACTCATTAAAAAACATTCAGATCTAAAGATCTTTGATGCGATTTCTCTACAGAGAATGGATATGATCACTAGTAAAAAAGAAATAACACTCAGTGATTTTTTTCAGCCACAACCAAAAATAGCAGCTAAATAATTCTTATGAAGGTTAACAGATTAGGACCATTTTTTTCAGGGTTCTGATTAACATTTCTTAGGTTGGTTTCTCTTTGATTTAAAAGGAAGGGCACAGGAGAAAGATGTGCGTAAAACAGAAACTGGGGAAGCTATTTTCTTTCCATTTGTTTCTGTGTTTTTAAACACTGGTACAGGTTGAGATTAAAAAAAGAAACCTAATCGATATTTTTTCATTTGCCGTCTTTCCTACTTGTGATTTATCTAACTAAGTAGTTCATGAATAGATGATTTTCTAGAATTCTCTGGGATTAAAATTTAGGCAGATGCTAAACTGTATTTATTTAGACATAATTTTTATTATTTGCATCGATTTTTTTCCTGATTAGTAGTATGCTCTCAGGCTCATTTTATTTTCATAGCTATAATTACAAAACTAAAATTCTTTGACAATCTATAACATGTAGTAAAAGATAAGCAGGTTTTTCATAAACATTTGTTTTGAGAAAGGCAGTAATCTTGATGGTGACATACCTGACCTTGAGTAAGCTGTTCCCAAGAATTTGATTAATTAAACTACAAATTATGCACTATTTAATAAGTCACATGATACAGGTGATTTTTATCAGTCAACTTTCCTAGTTCACCCTTTTCATAATCTCTTTTCTTCAGCTGTATTTCAATCTTAAAATTTTAAATTGTTTTCTTCTCTGTTTCCAGGGTATAAATTATAAACACTAATCTTGTTATTTCACTTGGCTACAATATACCCTTGAATAGGTGTTCGTCTGTTAATTTTTCTGATGTGAGTAAAGTTCTTTTCCTTACCATACCTTGTATTAAGAACTTGAAGGACAATTTTAGGTAGCTACAATTTAAGTTTTCAATAACCGCTTCAATCCCCTATCCTGAACATTTAGACAATGAATTTATAATTCTCTCTTCTTAGCTAAGAGTATACAAATACCAGAAACTATCATATAGCAAGCCGTATGATTTTGGCCAAGCCACCTAACTTCCCTAAGCATGATTTTCACCATCAGTGAAACTCATTGCATAAGAATCAAATGAGACTTCATAGGACAGAATGCAAAGTGTGAACCATCGTGATGCAAATAAACTTCTAAAACCCTGAATGAGTAATACATATGACACAACAGTGATTTGGTGTTATGTCATTAATACCTGTTATCAAATAGCCTTTTGTGATAAGTGAGGCACAATTTTATTTACCTTTTTAAATTAAGAATTGATTATTTTAAATGCACAATTTAATAACTGATTCTTTCAACAGGTAAATAGAATAAACTTTCCATTAGACTTTTTTTCTAAAAACAAAATTAAAATTTTGATGCAGAATATTTTAGGTGCCAAGGTGGTTACTCCAAATATATCATGCCTTAATGGTGCTGATATGATTTGGCACTTGTGCACATAATTGTGGGTTTCCTGAACCTGCTCATATGGCGTCATTTTTGGGTCAGCTGTGTCTGCACTCATCTATATGCATGTGCTCCTCTCCTGCTTGGGAAATGCCGAGAAGTGTTTGGGAACCTCTAATTTGCTCCCTTTTAAAGGCAGTGACCTTGCTTTCCATTTCTTTCAAATAAACTGAAAATATGCTCATCACTTATAAACATTCAATTAAATATTCATTTCTTCAATATTAGTCACTGTCAGATTTTAGGTGATAAAATGAGAGATAAGATACGATTATTGACCTCATACTTATGCAGGCTTCATTCGAGAAATACACAAGTAACCACACATTGTTGCCTGTGGTCCCTTTTGCTGCATCTGTCCCTCACAGCTAATGTGTGTTCATCATATACAGGAGCCAACTCGAGGGGGCAAGGGGCTAAGAGGTTTTTTTACAGATATTTACATTGTAGTATGGAGATCCTAGTTTATTCAAGAATTGAATGAAGTGAAATAATAGTCAGTTGCAATGAAAAAGGCAAACAAAGTAGTGAAAGTCATAAATCTGATGGGAAATAAGAAGCAGGACCCAAATACATTTTGCTTTGGGAGAGGGAGAAGGAATAGAGGAAGAAAGAGGAGGAAAGAGAAAGAGAACAAAGCAAATCATTTATTTGCTGGCTCCTTTGGAGCTTTCTAGATTCTGGCCCCAACCCCTTATGAACTTAACTGCATCTTATTTTTTTTTTCTTTTGCATGGGCAGGCACCGGGAAACGAACCCGGGTCTCCGGCTTGGCAGATGAGAACTCTGCCTGCTGAGCCACCGTGGCCCACCCATGCATCCTGTTTTTGGACTCTATGGAAATCTTCATAATCTTATAATTCTCCCCTTTTTTTCCTTTCTATAACTCAAGGGAGACTCTCTACTTGCAAATAAGTTAAATTAAAACAAATGTGATCTAATGAGGAAAGCAGGCGCCTCTGCACATTATCTCAGAAATAGCAGTGTTATTTTAATTTCCTTGAAATTTTATTATCACAGGGAAGAGAAAGAAATAAGCCTTGCTTTCAAAGGATGGGGGATGCTGAGGAAGGCTAAAGGAGCTGGCAGGGCAATGGACCATGTAATTTTTCAAGATCTATTGGTCTCCTGCAATCAAACTGCTGGGGAGAGTTGTAAAACATGTTGATTATTTAGAACCTAATTATCTAAATTATTAATCATCCTTTCTGTTTTTCTTCTGCCCTAGTTCCATTTTGTTGGATCTAGCTTTCAATTCTTTCAAAACTAGCTTTAATCCCATTAATCCCTGTGCCAGATTGTGAGAAAAGAATTACAGAGGCAGTGAAACTGAAATCAATCTATCCAGTTACCTCTTAGCCACCTAGTAAAATATGTGGTGGAAATAAGGGTAAAGTGATGTCCTAATGAGATTTGGGAAATATCTGCAGATTTCATTTACGTCTGCACAGCCTGACTAATGGGGGAAGTATACATAACAATTGTCTGTAATTCAATACTGAGTAAAACGTGCTGATTTTCCCCAGGGAAACTGTAACTGTTCATTACTTTACACTGCAGTATAAATTGGCCCAGTGGGGAGGCAAGCATAGATTGAAGGGAGTTGTGAACAAAATTACAAGGCTAACACCGCAGGCACTTCCCTATACTTGAGTCTCTGGAATCAGGCACTTGTTACATCCAGGCAAACAGTCTCTCTAAAAATTGCAGGCCACAAACGTGGCTACACACCTGGGTAACCAGAGGCAGCTACTGGGCTATCTTGAAGACAGTTTATTAATTTATATCACTTGCTCCCACACCACCACTGAGTAAGTGCTGTCCAGAGTATACGCCTGCCTCACAAAAATAGCAACGTTCTGTCTTTCCCTAGAATGCCACGAAAGTAAATAAAAATATTAAAATTAAAATATTGACAAGAAACGCCCTGCATTTGCACTCTAGCTCTGTTAAAGCCTACGTGACTTGAGACAGTTCCTCCCTGTCTTAGTTTTCCCAGCTGTAGAATGGAGATGGCAGCAGGACGTTCCCCACAGGTCTGGTGTGCAGATGTAAAGGTCTTGGCAAGTAATCAGGGCACCAAAGCTCTGTACTTGTTACCTGGTGTCATCACTGTCACAGCAGCAGTTGTCAACCGATTGCAATTCTAACCTTGGTTCTTTTGTTATTGGAGAGGGAACAAAAAATAAAAATACAAAAATACAGAAAGCAATAGTAGAATAATATAACTGGTTGACTTTAGAAACTATATATGAATTCACTAACAGCAGGTGAAAATTTTAACATTCTCAGAACTAGAACACATTTCCCACTGTTCTAACATCTCTCAACTTAAAACAATATTTCCTTGTCTCCCTCCATATGCTCACTTAGCAACATATATAATATGCTAACCCGGAAATGTCTGGGTATATAACCCTTCCCCAAAATAAGAATAGGAAGCTCTTGAAAGAGGTGAGCATTGAATTAATGAGAAAGTTAAAGACTCTAGATCCCAACTTCTCTCTGAGGCTGTTGTGGGGGAAAGTGGGTATAGAAGTAAGAAGACACGTTCCTAAGAACCATCTGCTCTGAATATTGGATTTAGCTTTCAGGAACAGCTAAAAGAAACTTTCCTTCCTCCAGCTGGGACAGTTAGGATATAGATAGTCACAATCCATACTTCCAATTCTGTTCTGGCCATTCGCCTTCTTTGTATACTGAGATGATAAAGAAGAGTAAGCCCCAGACATTATTTTCATTTTTATTACAAGGTGGTAATAATAGGGTGGTATATGGGGAAAAACACAACTATGGAAAATTATGAACTACAGCAATCTGTAACATTGTAATATTCTCACACTATACTATACAATATAACATTCTCACACTATACTATACCTATGCTAAGTCTCAATAAAATGGTGTATAAGGGTATAGGATTTATTTTTTGGAGCAGTAAGAATGTCCTAAAACTGATTGTGATGATGAATGCATAACTCTGTGATTATACTAAGAGCCATTGATTGTATACTTTGGAGGATTGTATGTTGCATGGATAAAACTGTTTAAAAATATTTTTTATTCCTTATATCGTAGAGCTAAGGGCATAATGATTATGTCTGAAGATAAGCCAATGTGGGAAAAACATTGATTTGTGAAAAGTTTTTATTTCCAGTAATTAGCGCAAAATTGCATTTTAAACATTGCAAACACAGCTCACACATAGGTATTCCTGGATTCACCTTTCTGTTCTACCTTCTCTTACAATCCTTCTTTCATAAAATCAAGGCAGCGTGGCCTTTAGAAAGCTTGAAGCCTTGAGAGGATCTGCTTGTCTTTCATTCTTTTCCTGCTTCCTTGGATTTTAAAGTCTAACTTCTTAATCCGAAAACATATTGCTTGCCTACTAGGTTTTAGCTACTGCTCCTGGCATCATGAATGCACAGAGAGATGGAACCCATTTCTGTTGAAGACATCCCAGTGTAGAAGCCCACTGAGGGCCCACCTCATAGGGCTGCCACTGGGGTCAGAGAAAATGACTTGGGTTAGTGATGATGATGACGATGGTAACTGTGATATGATGACAATGGCTCAGGCGTCTTCATGACGGAACACTCTGCCAAAGTATATCTACAGTTCTCACAACAAATCTCTGAGGAATATGCTATTGGAGAGCTGTGAAAACTGAGCCATAGAATAAATAAGGAACTTATTTAAGATCATATGCTAGGAAAAATAATGGAACTGGGACTTGAACGGGGTCTGAGCCAAAAATGTTGCTCTTACCCATTGGACTATATTACATCTCACATGGAAATCTCCTAACTTAGGGTCCAGTGCAAAGGAGAATGTCCAATAACTGTCAGGCCTCTTCTCTTCTGCAGGGCCAGCCCTAGGAAATGACCTCTTGTGAGACTGCGAGTAGTTGGCTCCCATAGAGGTGATGCTTTCATTTAAAATATGAAAATGATTATTAAAGAATTTAATATCAATCAATAGCATTCATCCAGACCTGTACAATAAGAAATTGAAAGCATATCCGACTGATAGATTAGAGAAGGACATGCATGTACAAAGCAATTGAGAAAACGGTATTGAGCAGACAATGAGGACAGGTTGATAAAATTTTTCTATTTAAAAATATCCACCATTAAACACTTGAATATCAAATGCTTTGAAAATGTATGTTGTTATTCAGATGAAACATAGAAGTGATCTTGAGCAAAATAAGACATCAAAATGGTGTGAATGTTCTCTCAATTTTAAGAAGTCATAAACATTTTCAAGATCATTATTCAATTTGAACATGATGGAGTGCCTCCAATGTGCTAAGGCAGGACTGTAGAAGCTGAGGATATAAAGAAAGAATCACATGAAACCAGTCTCCTGGGGGTTCATAAAGGAACATTATACACTTGGGTCATGATAACAGCCAGTTATAGTGTATTTCATTATAAATAGATATAAGGGGTATAAAAGGAAGAGATTATGCTGGGTGGGGGCTGGTCAGACAAGGCTTCAACAGTGAGGTGATTTCTGAACTAGTTATGAAGACTAGTTAGAAATATGGAGGTAGGTGCTATATGGGAGGACTCTATTCCAGGCAGTGAGAATGTATGAAAAAGTATGGCACATTTAAGAAAATGAAAATAGTTCGGTGTTTCTAGAATGAAACTTGCAAGTGGTGGGAGAAGTATTTGAGCTGAAAGCACAACTAAAGAAAGAGGGTGGGGTTAGAATCCCAAACGCCATATGGGCCACATTCAAGATTTTAGATTTTTACTTTGTCAGCAATTATTACAAATAGGAAAGTGACATCAGATTTTCATTTCAAAAGTGAATGCATTAAAAATTGCATTTTAGAGAGAAAAGTTACATTACATTATATAGAGGAGCACTCTTGTAATGATTAAGTATTTGTGAAACAGAGTCAGAGGAATTGGAGTCAATTATTTTCTCTTCTGCTATTGTAATAGCTGTGCCCTTTTGGGCAGGTTCCTAAACTCTGTGAGTCAGTCTCCTCATTTCTAAAAGAAGGATAATAGCAGTTCTCACTCATAGGATGCTGTAAGGATTAAGTGAGATAAAACATATTAAATACTTAGAACACAGAAGGTACTCAATAAATGTTAATTATTAATGGCATTATTGGTGGTGGTGATAGCATCATTTTCTCCATCCAATACTATGAGTACTTTAAAATAGAGAAGAAATGTGATTCATCATGTATTAGTAGACTTATTTTTCCTCTAGCTAATATAACTGCATTAAAAAAAATTTCATTGACAAATCTTCACACACATACAGTCCATACATGGTGTAGAATCAGTGGCTCACAATATCATTACATACTTGTGTATTCTTCACCATGATCATTTTTAGAACATTTGCATCACCCCAGAAAAAAAATAAAAAGAAAAACGAAAACTCATACATCTCACACCCATACTCCTCCCTCTTATTGGCCACTAGTACTTCAATCTACACAATTTATTTTACACCTCATCGCCCCGTTAGTTATTTATTTTTTAACCATATTTTTTTTTATTCATCTGTCCATACCCTGAATAAAAGGAGCATCACACACAAGATTTCACAATACACACACATTGCAAAAGCTATATCATGACACAATCAAGAATCAAGGCTACTGAACACAGCTCAACAGTTTCAGGTACTTCCCTTTAGCTACTCCAATACACCATACACTAAAAAGAGATATCTATATAATGCATGAGAATAACCTCCAGGATAATCTCTCAGCTCTGTTTGAAATCTCTCAGCTTCTGAAACTTTATTTTGTCTCATTTCTCTCTTCTCTCTTTTGGTCAAGAAGGCTTTTTCAATTCCATGATGCTGGGTCCTGGTGAATTCCAGGAGTTCTGCCCCATGTTGGTGGGAGACTTACACCCCTGGGAGTCACGTCCCACTAGAGGGGAGGGCGGTAAGTTTACCTGCCAACTTGGCTTAGAGAGAGACAGGCCACATCTGATCAACAAAAGAGGTTCTCTGGGGGTGACTTTTAGGCATAATTTTAAGTAGGCTTAGTCTATCCTTTGCAGGAATAAGTTTCATAGGGGCAAACCTCAAGATTGAGGGTTTAGTCTGTTGATTTGGTTGTCCCTATTGCTTGTGAGAATATCAAGCATTCTCCAGATGGGGAAGTTGAATATTTCCTCCTTTCTTCCCAGTCTCCAAAGGGACTTTGCAAATACTTTTTTTATTCACTGCCCAAATTACTCTGGGATATATCAGGGATCACACTAACCTGGACAATTCAACAAAATTTCATGCCCTTTTCAAGACTCCATGTACTTATGGTATAACGGCATGTTTTTACAAATTAATAATAAGCAAGCCAATGCCAACATCATAAACAATAAATTTACTTCAAAATGCACTCATGGGGGATCAAAGCAAACTTGGAAATAAATCTGTAAAAGTTAGCTTTTGAAATTTGCATCATTCCAAGCAGACTAAGAAGCATCAAATAGAATGGTGATAACAATTTAGCAAGTTAAAAACTTCCCTGAACTAAACTTTCAACTGAATTTCTAAATAAAATTAATTTTAAAATTAAAATTTAACTTTAAATTTTTAATTCTATTGACAAATTGATTTTTTTTCTATTTCCTTATGTTTTGCTAATATTTATATTTAAGAATTTTATATTCTTTGTCCCTCATAACCAATGATTTCCGATTATTTCTTCAGGTACCAAAAAAAGTTTCTACCATATGGCAGATGTATTTATTTTTATTACCCTTCCTTCCCTCAATTCCTGTCATTGCTCTACATACATTCTTACACATAACCAAAGTCTATTCACTATAGTGAAAATTATTTTCCCCAAAAGCAATTTCCAATAAGGTCAAGAACCAATGAAAACTTACTATTTTCTGTTTTACTAAGCCTAGATGTTTAATTTAGATATTAAATACAAAACATTACACTTAGCATTTAAGATTAATCATCAGTCAGGTGCTCTATTCTACCTACCAATTTATTTTCCCAGAGCTCCTACATTCCTGCCAAAGTGCTTAACATTACATTTTATTTCATTACTAACACATTCTTTTTTCCCTTCCTTCTTCCTCTGAGGACTCCCACCATCAAAAACTGCAGGTTATTATCAGCGTCAAAATCTATTCCACATATCCGTATTTCAGAAAGCTTTAACTTTCTATCTATAAATGACCTGACCCTCTACTGTTCTGCATTTATTCATTTTTGTTTGAATTATTTTACTTTGCACTTGCAGCTATGCTACTTTATTTTACACAGTATTTTCTGTGGAAATGATAAATTTCTCAAGGAAAGGGAGTACTTTCTATTAAATCTGCATTTCATTAATATTTGCTAAATTAATCTCGCAAGTAGACATTAATGTAAAATAAAGAGTCTCAAGACAAAGTTTAGGACACACATTGCCACGAAGGGTGATATCAACATTGCTGAACTTGGGTCCAAAGGGTCACAGTATATAGACATATATATATATATATAGAGAGAGAGAGAGAGAGAGAAAGAGAAAGAGAGTTTAACAGTTTATTTGTGGTCTTAAATTTCAGTAGTGGAGAGGAGGGTTTAAGAAAAAAAACAATAAAAAGGATCCTGAGGTGAATGAAAATGAAAACTATGCTTGAGAAACCTGATCTTAGATAACTGCAGAATTTCTCTTTCGTATGCTCACCAAGGGATATGCAGAGTAATTCATAGAATAAAAGTTGTCTATGTGCCCTACTCCAATAATTTGGGATTGTTGCCAAAGATCAATCAAGCCCTCATTGTGATATACTTATATCTAAAAATCATATTTTCCAATTTATCTATTTGCCATAAATATAAAATTTAAAAGTAGAAATTGAACATATAGTAGACATATAGTGCTGAAATAAGCTCCTGTATAAGAAAATCAAGCATTAAAGTGAAATTTCAAATACATTCACTAAGTCTAAATGCAAAGCTATAAAATGCTTGGGATTTGGAAGACAATTCAAAGAAAAAGTACAAATTTTTAAAAGATGTTTTCAAGTCACTAAAGAGCAGAAAATAGTCCAGGCTTTTCTTATATAAAGCTACAAATATTTTATATAACTTAGATATTTTCAAATTGGCTGATGGAAACCCATACAATAAGTAACTACCTTGTTTGAGTGATAGGTACGTGGAATGGTTACTTTCACTCTCCACAAATCTTTTAACCAGATGAGCAAACTTTCATGACCCAAAGGTGAGAGAATAAGGCAGATGGTAGTATTGCAACCAGAATAGCAGGACAGGAGATAGAGAAAAAATGTAGCTTCCAAAGCACAAAGTAAAGAAAATATAATGAACTCACTAGCAGAAATAGAATAAAAACAAGTGATATAACTGATTTTTCAGTTTTCCCTGCTTTCAGGTTAAGTACCTATATTATTTATTTGTATATATTCGTATTATAAACTATAAAAATATACTCAAAGATTTAGGGGATAGATATAACATAAAAATTCATAAAGAGTCAATAGTCACATTCATATTTGTAACTAAATACAATAAAATTAGAACTCCATGATTAATCTGACAAAACAAATAACTTAAACAAATAAATATAAATTAACACAAGTCATAAGATGGTTTAGTGAAGCTTTATTTGCAATTCAGGATAAGTTGATAGGTATTAAGATTTTCTTCAAATAATTTTAAAGCAATTGTTTGATGATAGGTATAAATAATTTAAAAGTATAAGGGAATAAAATACATAATTAAAGACTGCACTAACTCAGTTGTTTTATACCATAGCACATTAAGGCTGTCAACTGTATCAATTTATACTAATATGTGAATATTATAAGAATAAATCATAGAAAGTATTTGGGAAATACTAATTATAAGATATATTAGTTCAAATCAATGTTTCTGCTTAAGAGATGTTCTAATACATATTCACCAGAAACTGATATTGTTATTTTCCCAAACTGAAAAATCTCAAATAAAAGTTCAAACAGCTGTCATAACTTCATCTAAAAAAGGTAAATTTATTATATGTATTTTTTGATCTAAGTGGCTTTTTAAGCTGCCATATAACCTGATTTGATTATAAAAGTTAATGATATCACAGTTGTACAAAATATCTAATATTATGGTGCTTTAGAAAGGAAAGGTGGAGAAACCATGAAAGAATTTACATCAATTCTACTTAGGTTTCACTTTCTTAACTGATATAAGTACAAAAACGGTGAGCAGTAGATATCCTGTCTATGGTCCTGACAATGTTTCCATTTGGAAACTAGAAAAATCCATCCATTGTTATAGGGCAATTATCTTCCCCACCAGCACGTTACCTCTACAAGGCAACAAAACAAAAACAACCAAAGACATGAAAAGCAAAGTAAAATCTCAACAACCTGTATGAAACACATTGCTTGTGTGTATAGGTCTGCACATACACAGCAACTATTAGTAGCAAATATCTACTACAGGAGGCTTTTCACCCTTCACATGTTCATTTCAATTTTCTCTAAGGGTGAATTCAGTTTAATCAGCACAAAATTATAGGCAAGAACCAGCTTTCCCACGTTAGCATGGGAAAGCTATGAAGAAGAATGGCAGAAGGATTCTGAGGACAAGTAGGTAAGGATGTCCATAAAGTCCATTCCAAGCTAAGGGTCTCAGGGGATCCCATGGTGAATGAGAATGACTAAGGACAAGTGTTGTCACCATAGCACTCATTTGCTAGAATAATGTGGTCAGCTTCAGTGGTCTGAGTTGTTGAAATAAATGAACAATGCCCAACTGTTTTTCACTAACATCGTCAGACTATAGCCATTATTATTTATCAATATATTTAAAATGTTTACTTACTATGCTAATCAAAACAAGGATTCAAGGTCTCTCCAGCCCCGACTCCCCCCCAAAAAAGAGATTCTGTTTTGTGGCAGACTTATCTAGTGATAGGCAGAAGCTTCATTAGTGGAAATACTTTGGAGTTTTAATTTATAAAGCAGAAACTGTAAATTAAAGATTTAGTCTATATGATCATGTTTTTAGAACTAACAGGGAGTTAGGCTATGGATTTAAAGGGCATATGGGTGCCCTTTAATAACTGAGTGAATATTAAATGTACCTACAGGGAATAAACTGAGACCTAAGCATATTTGTTAGAATGTCTTCACTTTTTTTCACAATTAAAACAGGCATACCTCAGAGATATTGCAGTTTCAGTACCAGAGCACTGAAATAAAGTAAATATCACAATGAAGCAAGTCATACTAACTTTTTGGTTTCCCAATGCATAGAAAAATGATGTTTATACCATACTGTAGTCTATTAACTGTGCAAAAACATTGTATCTAATAAAACTTTGTGTACACCTTAATTTAAAAACATTTCATTGCTAAGAAATGCTAACCATAATCTGAGCCTTCAGTGTCATAATCTTTTTGCTGGTGGAGGTACTTGCACTGATGTTGATGGTTCTGACTGATCAGTGTGGTGGTTACTAAGAGCTGGGCAATTTCTTAAAATAATGCAACAACGGATTTTGCCACATCGTTGACTCTTCCTTTCACAAAAGCTTTCTCTGCAGCATGCAATGCTGTTTCACAGCATTTAACTCACAACAGAATTTCTTTCAAAATTGGAGTCAATCCTCTCAAAACCTGCTGCTGCTTTACCAACTAAGTTTATGCAACTTTCTAAATCCTTTGTTGTCATTTCAATAATCTTCATAGCATCTTCATCAGGAGTACATTTCATCTCAAGAAACCACGTTCTTTGCTCATCCTTAAGAAGCAACTCTTCATCCCTTAAATTTTATCATGAGATCGCAACAATTTAGATACATTTTCAAACTCCACTTCTAATTCTAGTTGCCTTTTATTTCTACTATATTTATGCTTACTTCTTCCACTGAAGTCTTCAACCTGTCAAAGTCATCCATGAGGATAGGAATCAACTTGCAAATGCTGATAATGATGATAGTTTGGCCCCCTCCCATGAATTACAAATGTTCTTAATGTTATCTGCAGCAGTGAATCCTTTCCAGAAGGTTTCAACTCACGTTGTCCAGATCCACTAGAGGAATCACTTATCTATGGCAGCTATAGCTTATGAAATGTATTTCTTAAATAATAAGACTTGAAAGTGAAATGACTCCTTGATCTATGGGCTGCAGAATGGATGTTATCTTAGCAGGCATGTAAACAATATCTTGTACCTATCCATCACAGCTCTTGGGTGACCAGGTGCATTGTTAATGAGCAGTAATACTTTGAAAGGAATCTTTTTTTCTGAGCAATAGTTCTCAACAGTGGACTTAAAATATTCAGTAAACCATGTTGCAAATGGATGTCCTGTCATCCAGGCTTCATAGTTCCATGTACAGAGCACAGGAAGAATAGATGTAACATAATTCTTAAGGATTTTTGGAATGTTAAATGGTCATTGGCTCCAGCTTAAAGTCACCAGCTGCATTAGGCTCTAACAGGAGGATCAGCCTGGGCTTTGAAGCTTTGAAGCCAGGTACAAACTTCTTTCTAGTTAGGAAGCTCCTAAACGGCATCTGCTTCCAATAGAAGACTGTTTTGTCTACACTGAAAATCTGTTGTTTAATGTAACCACCTTCAACTATCTTTACCTAGATCTTCTGGATAATTGCTGCAGATTCTACATCAATACTTAGTGCTCCCCATGTACTTTTTGTTATGGAAGTGGCTTCTTTCCCTAAACCTCACATGCCAACCTCTGCTAGCTTCAAACTTTTCTTCCGTAGTTTTCTCACTTCTCTCAGTCTTCGTAGAACTGTAAAGAGCAGTTGTCTAAAGGGAATGTTGTAGCTGGTTTGATCTATTGAGATCATAACGGGTAATTATTGGTGCAAGAGGCATAGCTCTTATCTTACAACATGCCTCCTCACTAAGCCTAATCATTTCCAGCGTTTTACCTAAAGTGAGGGAGTGAGGCTCATCCTTTTACTTGGAGGTCAGTGTAAGGTTATTAATTGGCCTAATTTCAATAGTATTGTATCTCAGGGAATAGGGATGCCCAGGGGAAGGAGAGAGATGGGTCAGAAGAGCAGTCAGCACACACACAATGTTTACCCATTAGGTTCGCCATCTTATGTGGTGTTATTTGTGGCACCTTAAAACAATTACAACAGTAACAGCAAAGATCCCAGATTACAGATCACCTTAGCAGATGTAATAATTATGAAAAAGTTTGAAATATTTCAAGAATTGCCAAAATATAATACACAGACACAAAATGAGTACATGCTGTTGGAAATATGGTGCTGACAGACTTGCCCAATGCAGGGTTGCCACAAAACTTCAATTTGTAAAAATCACAGTATCTGTAAAGCACAGTAAAGCAAAGTGCATTCGAACAAGGTATGCTTATATGCTTTTGGATTTCATTTTTATTATAAATAGAAGTCCATTTATTCAAAGAACTGAGAACAAAAAATGGACTAAAATATACATCTTACATATTAAAATAGTTGGTGCTTTGTACAATTCCTGATGGAAGCTGCAAAGAGCTGTAGTTAGAAGAAATTTTCAACTCTAATTCTTAAGTTTTTACCTTATGTACCACTTTGAATCTGTTGTGTACCCCAGAAAAGCCAAGTTTTTTAATCCTCATTCAATATTGCTGGGTGGGAACTTTTTTATTATTTCCATGGAGATGTTTCTCCACCCATTCAAGGTGGGGTTGCTTACTGGAGCCCTTTAAGAGGGAACCAGTTTGGAAAAGGCTTGAGAGCAACCAGAAACAACAGATTCCACACAGCCAGAGACCTTTGGAGATGAAGAAGGAAAATGCCCCTGTTGGGAGTTTCAAGAAAAAGAAGCCTGGAGAGAGAGCTAGCATATCTCACCATGTGCCTTTCTAGCTGAGAGAGAAACCATGAAAGTTATCGGACTTCTTGAACCAAAGTATTGTTCCTTGGGTGATTTACGTTGGAAATTTTTATAGACTTACTTTAATTTGGACATATTCACGGCTTTAAAACTGTAAACTTGCAACTTAATTAACTCCCCATTTTAAAAGCCATTCTGTTTCTGGTATATTACATTCTGTCAACTAGCAAACTAGAACAGATTTTGGTACCAGAGAAGTGGGGTACTGCTGCAGTTCACAAATACCAAATATATTGTGATTCTGGATGAGTTATAAGGAGCTTGAAAGAGAAGGCCTAGAATGCTTTGAAGAGACTGTTAGTAGAAATGTGGACTTTATACGTACCTATGACAAGAATCTAGACAGAAATAAGGTGTGTGTTATTACAAACTGGAAAGAAGGCGATGCTTGTTTTAAAATGGCACATAATCTGGCAAAACTGACCAGTGGTTTTGAAAGGCAGATTTTAAAAGCCATGAACCTGGATATTTAGCAGAAAAGATTTCCAAATTAAAGTGGAAAGTGCAGCCTGGTTTCTCCTTGCAGCTTATAGTGAAATGTGACAGTAAAGAGATAAGCTGAGAACTGAACTCTTGGGTATAAAGAAACCAGAAACTGATAGTCTGGAAAATTCTGGGCTTCTAGAAAGAGAGACTCCAGAGAATAGTGCCCCACATGAGGATTTAACCAAACATGGAACCAGTCAGCCATTTCAGAAAAAGCTAGGATTGGAGATGGAGTTACCCAGGAAGGATATGTGGAAATTCCTTTGTCTGATGGGCATGATCTCAGCATATTGCATTGGAAAACAACAAGAGTGTTGTGGGATCTGTATAAACAGAACCACTGCCAGTCTGGATTAAGAGGGACAGAAAAGGGAGACAGAGGAAAAATAACTTCAGAGGCAGAACTTTGGAAGCTGAAGTCTGAAGTCAAGAACCACGGGCCAGGACAGCAAACTCACCCAAGCACTTGGAGAGGGTGAGTTTGCCCCAAAGGCAGAGAATGGGCCTTCCATTTCCATGTAATGGAAGAGTTGTACTGCCTTAGATCTTGGAGAAGGTAGAGTACACTTCTTGGGAATTGGGGAGAGCTGGCTGCCACCCCATTGTTCTGGAGGGGTTGAGCATGTGCCCCAGAGATGGCAGAGAGCCCAGGTATGGCCCCAATGCTTAGAGAGGGTGGAGCCAAGAAAAAGTCGTCTCTCCAGTGTCCCCCAAAGTTGCATTCAGAGAGAGGTGGGTAGTTGCATAGGCCCTTGGAAAGGGTGGGACTTCCACTTTTCTAAAGCCCAGAAGATAAGTGACTCTCAGACTTTGAAATCTAATGGAGTTTTCCCTGCAAGTTTTTGAAACTGCTTAGGTACCATGATCCCTGTATTCCTTCCAATTTCTCCCTGTGGAAATGTAAATATGTATCCTATAACTGTTCCTTCCTTGTATATTGGCAGCAGATAACTTGTTCTGAGTTTTACAGGTCCAGAGCCAGAGGAGAATTTTTCCTTAGGGCAGACCATGGCTGTAGCTGACTTAGATGAGATTTTGTATTGTTTCTGACCTTGTATTGTGTTTGTATTGTTACTGAAATGGTTTAAGGATTTCTGATATTGTTCTGGAATGAATGTATTTTGCATTTGGAAAGAACACGTCTTTTTGGGCTCCAAAGGGTAGAATGTGCCAGTTTGAATCTGCTGTGTACTCCAGAAAAGCCAAGTTCTTTAAACCTCATTCAATATTCCTGGGTAGAAGCTTTTTCATTGTTTTCATGGAGATGTATCTCCATCCATTCAAGGTGGAGAACACTTTTTAAGAAACGTATCAGAAAGGCCCAGTAATCTAGACAATGGTGGTTCTGTTTAATGCTCTTAGTTTAGTGATAATGGGGTTTCTAAATCAGCCTGCAAAAATTTGTTCCCTATTTTTATAGTAGTGATATGTTCATTTACAGAGACTTTACTAATAAAACAGCAACATCCTGCTAGATAAAGCAAAAGGAAATTATATATTTTTACTGGAAAGCTATATTTTACAAGTGATTCCATTTTTAAGTGTTAGCAAAATATAAATAAAGTATCAATCCATGATAATCTTTGCTGATAGGGAAATCTGTGGAAGAGTCTTGGGACTTTTCAAAATATTTTTATCTAAAATAGTATATATTAGATCTATGTGGACACATATAACACACATACATATATATATATGGAGAGAGAAAATGAATGCTGCTTTTTAGACTCATAAAAAATACCAAGTACTAATACTAAAATTTTCCCTGGTAAAGTGAAGTCTTTTAAATGTTTTACATAGATGGCTTTTTAAAATGGATTTTAGCAAAAAAAAAGGAAGACTAAAGGCAATATGACTGAGTACTTTCAGCTCTGTTCTGATCCCATTTCCCACTGTAGCATTCCATGTAATAAAATTACTTACATTTCACAAATATGCACTTCATTTCCCTGCCTCAGTATCGTGATTTTATGTTTCATCTGTCTTCTTGTTACTCTCATTTCTTTGAGAACAAGTGACCTCCCAACTGAAGAGACTGGTGTCAGGGGATTTTTTTTTTCACCAGGAATGAAGCCCTCCCAAGGGAGGGTCTTTCAATTCTCTCCAGGAATGTGGTTTTGGGCTAAATTCTGTTTGTGGCAGATAACACTATTTCCTTAGAAAGAAGTCATGTGGAATTTGGAGCTAATCTGCCATGTTCCCTACGTCCATAAAGAAGAGAGCTGATAATCTATAACAAAAAGTCTTCTTAAGTAGTAGAGTACATTTTGAAGTTGATGAAATGGAATCTCAGAGAGTGCAAGCCTCCACAAGTGTATTCATCTAGGGATTGCGCGTGGGATGGGAAAGGTGGCATTTTAGACTACATTTCCTCGTTCTTCCTTACTGCAACATAAGCCTTTAAAATTGTCTTTCTGGCCTTTTACCTGATTATAGTAGTTCTGTTGATATTTCTTTCTTGAAGATAAGTGGCAGACCTTTGTATGCTTGTGGTATAGTGTTTGCTGCTAAAAGACCTGGATTTAATACCTGGCTACCCCATTCAGGCAGGGTAGTTAGTTTTGCTAAGACTCAGGTTACCATCTGAGTTCCTACATCTCAGACTTTGTGAGAATTAAAGAAATATTGTCAAATGCCTAGTATGGTACCTGGCATGTTTCAGGGATCAACATATGTTAAATATTATTACCATGCTCATCAGCACTTAGAAAGTATCCTGACCATAAAGCTTTTCAATAAATATATTTTAAATACTAATATGGAACTAAATTAAACAGTACATTATAGATAACGGGTTAGCAAACCATAGCCCATACTCCAAATTTGGCCTGCTACTTGTTTTTACACTGACAGCAAGCCAAAAATGGCTTTTACATATTTAAGCGGTGGCAAGAACAAAACAAAAACAACAGAAGAAGAATACATGACAGAGACTATATGTACGCCGCAATACCTAAAATATTTACTATTTTCACTGGTACAGAAAAAGTTGTATAACCCCTGTTATAAATAATCCATAGACTATAAGATCCAGTTAAAAATACAGGAATACCTTCTAAAAAGACAGATCTTAAGAAACATTCTTGATGATTCTCTGGTATGCATTAGCGTATTTCTAAAAGTTCAATTTTAGTAACCAATATTATAGCTATAGAATCCTCTATTCTAGATTTCCCCCTCTCTAATTCATACAAAGATCACTCAATCTCACAAACTCAATTTTTACCATGTCATCACGTGTATTAGTCAGGGTTGTCTAGAGAACAGAACCAACAGGAGATATCTGTAAATATGAGATTCATAGACGTGTCTCATGCAACCATGAGGATGTGAGAGCTCAAGATCTGTAGGGCAGGCTGTGAGCTGGTAGCTCCAATGAAGATCCTCAACTAACTCTCAGGAGAGGCTGGCTGGCTGAAGCAGAAAGAAGGATTGTCTCTTTGAACACTTCTTAAAAAGCTTCCAGTGATGAGATTGTCACTCATTGCAGAAGACACTCCCCTTAGCATTGCAGATGTAATCAGCCATGAATGCATCCAATGTAGTCATGATTTAAGTCCATGAAAAGTCCTCATAGCAACAGATAGGCCAGTGCTTGCTTGACCAGATAACTGGGCACTATCACCTGGCCAAGGTGACACATGAACCTGACCATTACACCATTTTCTAAAAAATACAGGCATACACACATGCACACAATTAAAATTTAAATACTCCAAATCTGTTTACCAAACATTCAAGGACAAACAGGTTTTCATTTCTGAAATTTATCTATCACCTTTCATGCACACACCCACACCTACCTATATGCCCTTCCTAGCCAAACCATTCTCTTAATAATACTACATGTATTCATGTATGTTACAGTTTTCAAATATGACTGCAGTCTTTTAGATACTTTTGTCTTCAAACAGTAGAACCTAATTCCCCTCCTCTTGAATGTGGGCTAGGCTTGTGGAATTGCTTCTAATGAACAGCAGTGGGGGCAGTGATGTTTCCTCCTGGCTCTCTTTCTCTTTGTACAGATCACTATTGGGAAGACTAGTCACCATGTTTTGAGGATATGCTGGTGAGGCTCGATGGAGAGGAAAGGAGGTCCCACCAACAGCACAGACACAGCAGCCAGTGAGAAAGCCATCTTGGGCCCAGATCCTCCATACCTAGGCATGCCTTCCGATAAATGCAACCTCAGCAACATCTTGACTGCAACATCATAAAAAAACCCCAAGCAAAATTTACTAGCTAAGCCACTCCAAAATTCCTGACTCACAAAAAAGGTGAGTTTAATAATCATAAACTTAAAGAAATTAATAATTCTGTAAGTTGCTAAATTCTGAGTAATTATTTATGTAGCAATAGATAATATCAGTGAAATCCAGGAAAGGACAATCTTTCACTTCTGCTTTCTCTCTATCCAAAACCTTCAGTTCAGAAAGTGTAAATGATTTCCATCTTACTTTCTTGTGACTTCCATTCAACAAACATGATCTACCCAGTGACCAACTGGACCTATTTTAAATAGTGCCTTGCATGTAGCTCTCTATATAGGTGTCAGAAATCTTCAACTGGAATAGTCATCAAAGGGCTGAGGTTTCATTATATGTGTTTCAGCATCCTGCTAGGGCCTTTACTCATAATTCGTCTTTGATAATTGCGCTTTTAAAGACAGTGATAATTACAAACTGTTTAAGTTGTTATTGCCTCCGAAATTTAGGGATATGCTATATGAACATGGTAAAAATTATAAGATTATTACCTATATGCTCACAGATTCTTACCCATCTCAAATCTATAGAAACAAATGAACAAAAATGTACTTGTATATGCCAGATGATAAAAACACTGCTAATCTAAATAATAATAATAATGATTCTGACAAAGGCGTTATCAAATCATAAAACCATTTTTCTTGTACTTCACCGGTGTTACTAATATATAGTAAAAACAAAAGCTTGCTTATTTGAAATTCCAAAACCAACTAAATTTCACAAATTGTACTGACTACATTTTATACTGTTTCTTGCTGTAATAACCAGGATGGATGATTAAGTAACAGCATGGTTTCTGGAATCAGTCAACCTGAGTTTATATCAAAGTTGCACTTACTAGATGAGTTACCTTGGAAGCTACATATAACATGGGCCAAGGAAATGTACTCCCTTCAGTGATTTGTTGTAGGGAATAATGAGAAATCTTGTACCAAGTACCAGCATAGAACCTGGCACATAGTAAGAATCAACAACCATTACTTAATCTTTTTTTTTTTTTTAACTATTCTCATTGTTTAGAATAACAGTAGACAGGCATGACAATGATAAGCTGGATAATGCAGATTTTTAACCACATTTTTAAGCACTCTGAATTTGAATTTGTTGGCATCCTTAGCAGGCCTTTAAATCACAAAATGAAGTACTAGTATATTATAAACATATTTTAAAGGCAACTGCTACCTGGCCACCAAACTGCTTTTTTTCCGACATAATAAAAGAGCTCTATACTTTAGAGTTGAATGTCCAGTCAGGGGCAGAATTTTCCAGTCAGCCTTGAAAAGATGTAACCAGTTTTTTCTTTCTAAGTTCTTGTCACTTAACTGTAATCGAGATTTCTGCAAATTCCGCCTCACTTGCCCAAGAGAAAATTTGTGATTCTGAACTTTTGCTTTTAGATACTGGAATGGTGATATTTAGAGCAACTTAGGAAACCATGTCTTAAAGTTGGCAGTTATCATTGGCCTAGAAACCTAAATGACTGCACAGCTTTGAGCTGCCTGCATATGTGTTATATTGTACCTGTATTTTTAAACAGATAAGGAATAAACTTTTATCCTGCTTTAGTCACTGGAATTTTGGATTTCATTGTTACAGCAGTTAATGATTCCTTAATTGTCTCAAATTGGCTCAACAAAATATTATCTAGGTTCATTTAAGTGCCTTCTGGGTGACACAGCTAAGAGTTATTAGATGTTTCATAATGATAATCAGAAGAAAATATTGAACATGAATTCTTAAATATCATACAGAGTCACCAATAAATAAATACACTCATGGTAAGAGTATTTCAAATGTTCATGTGAAAAAAAAAGATTAAAAACATAAATACATAATAAGGAAGATGGGGAATGGGATATTTTGGGTGCTTTTTTTTGCTTTTATTTTTAATTTTATTCTTATTTCTATCTTTTTTGGAGTAATGAAAATGTTAAAAAATCAATTGTAATGAATGCACACATATATGATGATACTCTAAACCACTGACTGTACACTTTGGATGATTATATGGTATGTGAATACATATCTCAATAAAATTGCATTTTAAAGAAGATTGCATGTGAATTGAAAGTTCTTAAATTGTCAGATTTAAAATATACACACTGCCTCATGATTAGCACACATTTAGTTATGTGATAGGTTTATATGACAAAGATAAGTTTACTCAAACTGTTCCAAAGCAGATCACTATTCTGCTGATTTGCTCAATGCTTCCAGAAAGCAATATGCCATAAATGGAACAGCACTTAAAAAGGGAATTTATTAGGTTACAAGTTTACAGTTCTAAGGGCATCAAATATCTAAACTAAGTCATCCAGAAAAATATATTGTTGACTCAAGGAAGATTGATGTCTATCACATGGGAAGGCACGTGGCTGGCATCTGGTGGTCCTTGTTCCTGGTTTCATTGCTTCCAGCTTCTGATGTCAGTGTTTTTTTTCCTCTAAGCATCTGTGGACCTTCACTTAGCTCCTCCTGGACATAATTCTACGTTGTGGATTGCTTAGCATCTCATGGGAGGGCCCATGACGACATCTGCATCTCCAAACATCCGCGTCTAAAGCATCTGCTCTCTGTTGGCATTCCAAGCATCTTTAAATGTCTGCATCTCTGTCAGCTCTGAAACAACTATGTTTTCTCCACAATGTGTCCCCTTTTAAAGGACTAAAGTAAACTAATCAAGACCCATCTTCAAAGGGCAGAGTCACAACTCCATGTAATCAGAAGTCCATACCCACAACTGGGTGTATCACATCTCCATGGAAACAATCTAATCAAAGTTTCCACTCTGCAATATTGAATCGGGATTAAAGGACATAGGTTTCTGGGGTATGCAACATTTTCAAACCAGCCCAACTCCCTCGTCAGAGACTTAATAATATCTCAGGAGGGAAGGCAAAGTTGGGATATTAATGAAGTTTGGGGATCTAGTTTAAGAAGGGACTTTCTATATGGGCACAAAATTTAGTTTGGGCAAGGATTCTGAAATAATAGTTTAGGATTGAGGGACACAGCAAGAAGAGGGTTTGGAGGTGATATTTTAATAGTATTGGAGAATAAACACTTTCTTCATGCTATCTATTGACAACTTGAACTGTCTGGATCCTTAAAGTGTACTTAAATGGGTTTTACATGAAGTCCTTGAAACAAACAAAATTTTCACAACTTTTACTTCCCTGGGCAAGTTTCCTTGAATAGCACAGTGTTGATTAATAATGTGGAATAATAAATTCATCATAATGAAGACAATAAGTTTTGTGGGTATAGATGTTTCTGCTCTAACTCTATTCACTTCGTTTTCTTTCTTTTCTTTTCTTTTCTTTTTTCTGTTTGTTTTAATAGTGATGTTTCACATGGATAGCAAGAATTTCTTTCCTGGACAGGGATGATACGGAAGGAAAATAGTTGGTACTCCCCTAATTAATCAAGCTCTACTAAGAAAAGTATTAGAAATCCTCAAAATACATACAATCTAATAATCCATTAATCTAGCCATCCTCCTATATAAAATGTGAATATTTATTTTTTTATATTTTTAATAGTTCCTTGTCTTTTTATTTGGATTTTATTATTTTCTTCATCCTTGAGATTGTAGTGAGCCCTGAAAGACACCTGGTCCTGGCTAGGCACCCCGTGTCCTTTTTTTTACACTCTTTTTTTTTTTTTTAATTTGCATATGGGCAGGAGGCACCAGGGATCGTTTTTACACTCTTAATACTTCCAGTTTCTGGGTATGATTAATTATGTGCATCAAGTATGATATACTTTGGTCAAGTTATTATGATTTGTACATTTTAGCTGAAAAGTAACTATAGGTATCATGATTAATAGCAAACATGGTGATATGTATGTGCTCTGTAATAACCATATATCAATAATGAAGCATGAAAGAATGAATTTAGATTCTGAAGCATTTGGTAATCCATGCTATTCATTAAATTAGAAAGGAACAGAGCATTCAAATTAAAATATGAAAACAATAACGGGGAAGGAAGACCCTTCCCCATGAGGATACAAGATTACAGGCATGAAGAAAAGCAGCTCAGAGTATAGCTGACCTGAAATGAATCCCAATTAGAGACACATTCAGTTCTTTATGTTTGAATATTCAAATCTTCCATTAGTTTGCCAGCAGCACATCTGTTTTAACATATCTTCAGGATTCCATTAAATGATTCCACTTGGTGCGTGTGTGTGTTTTCTCCAGGTTTTAAAACATTTACACTGTGAATATATTATTTTACTTATTTATGGAATTTAAGAGATTAGTTAATGACATCTCCTAAAGCAGAGAAAAAAGACAAGTGGGAATGAAACCATGAAAGACAGATGATTAAGTAATGTAGATCGTTTTCCATTAAAACTACAAGGCAGGATGAAATATACGGTGCTTGCTATTCTTTTAAAAGGCAGAGGAAATAAAGAAAACATAATAATGGTATAATTATAATTTTTTGTAGTTATTCACTGTCTAAAAGCCTTATATCTACTAATGCAGCAAGACTGTACTCAAATCTAACTTAAGAGAAATATATCAGCATTATATGTTTCACAGTAGCGTAATTTAAAGTGTTGCCTACAAATGAAAACTGCACACTTTGCCCTTGGTTAATAATTGTAAACGCCCCTTTGCCCTTAGTTAATTAAACAGAAAGTCAGATTCAGTTGTGAGGGTTCTCCACTCATTGGGGACTTCCACAATCACAACATTAAAATTGCATCCTTCCCATCTACAGGTGTGCACACACACATACAAACACACGTACACACTCTTCCTAACAATCACTCCTGCTTTGTTTTTCTCCATAGTATTCATCAAATTTTAAACATATGTTAATATTTACTGGTTAGGGTCTGCTCTCTCCCACTCCTACCTGCATACCAGAACATTCAGCTCCAAAATTAGAGGGATAGTGTTTTCTTTCCAGCTTTATCCCCAGAGCCAAGGATAGTGCCTGTCACACAGTAGATAATCAATGTTAATTTGCAGGACAGGAGGAAAAAGGAAGAAAGAGCTGGAAGGAAATAGGAAGGAAATTACTGCTAAGGGTGTGTCATTAATGGGACAACAGAGCCATGTGGTAGAACTCTTAGTTTTTTAGAAGGTCACAGTTAGATTTCTAAGCCCTCCTGGATGAACATTTCCTGTTTTACTTTTTCCCACCACGCTGACAAGGAAAGAGGGTGTAGGGCTGGATTCTGTGGGAATGAATGGCCCCCACCAACATTTGTTTTTCCTTGGCATGCTTGTCCCTGAAAGCTCTTTACAATGGGATAATTTATATGAGATTTAGGAGATTAAGGGGCCAAGGAAACTCAGTCTGGTTTTGGTGGTAAAGTTTGCATAGGCCTGCCTAGGTGAAAGGGACTGATCCACTGTAGGGTTTGTGTTAGTTTTGAGGCCAAGCTTTATAGCAATAAGAAAACAACCTGTGTAAAAATGACCGACGACCTCCATGTTACACAAGCCAGCAGGCAATTTCCAGGCCTCATGTTGTCCGCTATCTCATCAGGTCTTAACAAAGATGATCATGCCTTCCTTTTAATCCTTCTGTGGATTGACCTCCATGACACTAGACTGCTGTTTTCTTCCTCACCTACTGGGTCTCTCCTTTTCGGTGACCTTTACTGATATTTACTACTATACGAGGGCTATAAATCAGTGGATGGCATACATTCTTTACCTAATACTCCATCAGTTAAAAAATAACTGAGCAGACTTCTACAATGATTTCACCAACAAATTACAGACATTATAAATATTATACAAAGATAAAATGGAAATTAAGATAAAGTACCTATTTTTAAATGTTTTCTCACTGTAATGATTCCTTATTATCATTAGGAAATAAAACAGGGCAAAATAGTCTGGGCATGATATATGGTTAATAATAATGATTATGAATCCACATTTCAAATTACCTTGATAAATTAAATACATATACATACAAAACTTTAGACTGATGTCTTAATAGATCTGATTAGGTTGTCATTGTTTCATCTCAGAAAGTGCCAATGAAGAGGATCAAATAGAAGTCAGAAAAGGTTCTATTATGCCATTTTATTTTTGTTTTCTTGTATTTGCAATATTACTTTTACATATAACTTGAAATTTCTTTGCATGAATATTTTAAAGTTGTTTGACCTTTTAGTAGGGGGGATTTTATTTAAAACTGGATAATTCAATATTTAAATTGACTTGTTACATTACCATGTATTGGTAATCTGATTTAGATTATACTTTATTTAATATAAACAAAAGATAAAAGGTATCTATAATTTTTGCCACCTCTGCACTGTTGCTTCATGATGAAAAATACTATAAAAATAATAATAACAATAAAATGGCTAAAAAGAAGCAGGAGAAGAGGGAAAAATTGAGTTCAGAGGCTACAATTTTTGGAGGGCTTTATTATATGCCAAGCAGTGTTCTAAGCAATGTCCCTGTATTTTCCCATTTAACCTTCACAGCAACCCAATAAAGTAGGTACAATTTTAATTTTCATTTCAATAACAAGAGAAAGGAGGCACAGGGATCTAAGGACTTGCCCATGATTGCCAGCAGAGCCTGCATGCAAATGGTGAGGCCAGGCTCCAGGGCCCATACCCCTAACCAACAGGCAGAGTGCCCCTAAGGTCCCTTCAACTGCCCATGAAGTGAGGATCTCTGTCATGAGACCCAGTGAGGGTGCCAGTGACAATCGGGATAATGTCTATTGCAAAGCCTATTCCATTATTAGTTAAGAGTAAATATAAATATGAGTGCTAAAACAGGTCTTCCTGACTCCCACGGGATGGCACTGCACACTTCCTAGGTGGTTGGGTGCTAAATTTGAAAGCTATTATTCTAATTATACCATTCCTCAAAGTTCACCTCACAGATCTCTTTTCTGACTCAGGCTAGATTCAGTATTTCACAGAATAAGGTCTAAGAAGCCCATGGATCCTAGTTACCCAGCATGCTTATATAAAAACAGAGATCACTGAACTCCCCACAATTACCATCTTTAGATGAGGAAATAGAAATCTAACCAAATTCAGGTGCTTCTTAACAACACTAAATTTGAGAAACCCTGCTGTCTCTAATTGCCTATTCCTAAGGCTCAACAAAGAAAACACCAACACTACAAGAATCACAAGGCAACAATTTAAGAACAAGTAGGTTCATCATTATATACTATACAAGCCCTAATTGTAAAATGTTGTTCTGAATAATGGAAATAATAATATTAATAATTTGTATTACATTAAATCAGCATATATTAACTTCTACAGATGTCCAATTAATTTTCTAAATTCTCATAATCCATTTATAATTGATTCTAAACATTTTTCAGGAATTAGATTAAGTTACCTCTCGGACAGAATTTACACTTTCTTAATTTTCAGAGGAAAAACTGGTCATATCTTGTTCTTTGGCACCTTTGGAAAACTCTGGGGTTCCTTAGGGAATACTGACAGTAGTTCAAAAATTATTTTTGTATGGACTTCCAGGAAGATGATGACTAGAGTGGCTCAAGATTAGTGCTACTCCACAGAAGAATTAGAGAAGGGAGAGGGGGCAGCTGAGGCAGTAATGTGGGAGTGTGGTTGACCCAGGAGAGTCTTCTGCATCACATGTGGCAGCCCTGGTTGAGGAAGCCAAGGAGCTGAGAAGCAGAAAGCTGGAGCCTGGCATGGAGACGTGAGGCCACAGAGCCAGAGGGAGTGCATGGATGGGAATATGGGACTAGGAAGTAAGCAAGCCCATGTTTCTTGGGAGCGCTACCCTCAGCAGTGCAGCCCCGTGAACGGCAACTCACCCAACACCCCATGCCTGCTCCCTCATCTGCTCCCATTCCCCCTGCTCTAGGCTCCCTCACCCCACTAGTCCCCAGTGCACATACCTGCCCCCCACCCCCACCCCAAGTGCAGTCCAACCCAACCCTCTTGCACACCTCCTGAGCACTACCTTCCCCTCCCTGAAAGCTGTTGCCAGGATATAAAGGTTGCAGGCACTAACCTCCATACCTAGGCTATCCCCACCCCCCCCATAGGGTCGCACAGCCTCACATCCACCCCCCCACTCCCACCCGAGCACAGCTCATCTGTTTACAGCACTCCCAGGCCCACACATGTGCACAGGCCCCCAATCATGTCAGTAAGCTCTGGGAACTGCACTTTACAGCAGTCCTGGAACCACACATGTGCACAGCCCTCAGCCTCACTTCCCATTCTGTGAAAGTGCCTACCTGCTCGGCCAGGTCACAGCTGTCGCCAATCCATGAAGGCACAATGGCAACCAGCTGCCATAGCTCTATGTAAGCACACAAAGAGCCCTGTGCCTTAGACCAGCGCATACCAAGGTTATGCCCCCCAGACTGGTACACCTGCACAGCTACATCCTTCCTGGTCACAGGGCACCCATGCTCACAAACATCAGCATAATATCCCCAACCAGTGCCCATACCTGCCCTGAAACAAAACACCATACTGAGTGCTCCACCCCTGCTCCCTGCTGTACAACCATCCCACAAATGCAAGGCCTTAGACTACTGAAAGAAATCAACTTCCTAAGTAAATCTATCAAGGCATTTATATGCAACAAAGACAAAGCAGAAGATCACTAAGCATATCACAATGCAGACAGATAAAGCCCTGCCTAATGACCAAATTAAAACACCAGAGAAGACACAGACATTGGAACAACTAATCAAAGATGTTCATAGAACTCTACTTAATAAAATAAGTGGGATAGGAAATGACATAAAAGAGCTCAAGTAGACAGTAGAAGAGTACATAGAGGAATTTGAAAGAATAAACAGAAAAATAGGGGAAACACAGAGATTAAATACTCTCTCGACCAAATAAAAAACATACTAGAGTCACATCACCAGATTTGAAGAGACAGAAGAAAGAATAAGTGATATAGAGGACAGGATAATTGACTCCGAAGACTCAAAACAGCAAATGGCAAAAAAGATGGAAAAAATTGAATGGGAACTCAGGGAAATGATAGACAAAACAAAGTGCAAAAATATAAGAATCATCGGTGTCCCAGAAGAAGAGAGGAGTAAAGGGCTAGGAAGAGTAGTTGAGGATATAATGGGGAAAAACTTCCCAAACCTCATAAAGGACATAAATATACAAGTCAAAGAAGCCCAAAGAACTCCAAATAGAATAAACCCAAATAGGCCTTCCCCAAGGCACATGCTAATTAGCCTGTCAAATGTTGAAGAGAAGCAGAAAATCCTGAAAGCAGCAAGAGAAAAACAATCTGCTACATACAAGGGAAATGAAATAAGAATGAGTTCAGACTACTCAACTAGCACCCTGGAGGCAAGAAGGCAGTGGTATGATATATTCAAGATCCTAAAAGAAAAAGACTTCCAGCCAAGAATTCTGCACCCAGCCAAATTGTTCTTCAAAATTAAGGGAAAGATTAAAGTTTACACAGACAAAGAAGTCCTTAAAAAATCTGTCAACAAGAGATGGGCCCCAC